>CM021109.1:488684016-488709770 GCA_007115665.2 Sequoiadendron giganteum | reverse complement strand
GAACATGTGTTGAGGGAAAAAGATAAGTCTTTGTTTCATCTTTCTGAGTCAATCTCCTTTGATCACGTCCAAAAAAAATATGCCTATTTTTCAACCCTTTAACATGCTCCAAAAGGGTGTTAGAGAGCTGAAAAATTCATGCATTTAGCTTATGTATCATTAAAGCTCATAAAACGACTCCTAGATGCTTGCAAAAAGGTTCAAACTGCCCAAAACTATCTCCTAGATATGCTCCATTTGTTTGCACAACCCAACAACTTGCCTTAGATGCTTTGAATTTACCCTAGATGCTCTCAACTATTGTATCTTAACTTCTCATAGAAGCCCAAACTTCTCAACCTCTTCATAAATGCTATCACGCTTATCCTTCACTTAGATCCTTCTTTAGCTGAGGAAATTCCAAAGCATGAAATCAAAGTTTTAGAGCATTGAACTCTGGTGAAGTTTTATCTCAAACCACAAACCAAGTTTTCATGAAATTTAATTGGTTTTTCAGCCTTCTTTTCTATTAATTTTTGTCCAAATGTCTCAAGAACCTATATCATAATTTTCAAGATATGATGAAATATTTGTCTACTCCAACTATAAATCTCTTACTTTCTTCATCATGCTCAGTCTTGATATACTTCATAATTAAGCAAAATACATGCTTTTATTTGGCTAATAGATGAGATATTTTTTTGTCTCATCATGGGTCTCCAGTCAGACCACATACTTTTCTAAGGAATTCGCCTAAAATATTGGCCTACTTGGATATCATTTGGCTACTAAATAAATTTGACAAGATTAATTTGGGAAATCATAAGAATAGATTCTTCTTCCCTGCTTCCATCAAATTATTAGATCTCATCATCACTAGCAAGGAGGTGTTAGAAGCATTATACCCCACACTGCAAGCTTACAAAATGGTCCTTGACATCAAGAGGGATTTTAATCCAAAGGGATTCATAATCCAAGTCAAAATAGGTGCCAAAAGGTCAAATTTTTACCACAAATTTTTTATATGAGGAAGATATAGTGAGAAATTTCCTATCTAACAAGGAGATAAAGACAAGAAAGGAAAAATGGGCTACATTAAAGAAGGGGGAGGAGTAGAGAAAGAAAGAAAACTATAATTATCTAGGATTCTATCATGATTTTGAGGTTCTTATCACTAGAATTAGGGATATAATGGATAAAATTGAAACTCTTACATACAAACCTCTTATCATTCCAAAAAATAAACTTGAAGAAAGGCCATATCATGAGGAGGATCCAAAGAAAATTGTAGAGATCTATAGACTAAAGGAAAAGGCCAAAATTCCCATGGAAGCTAAATAGGTGTCAGAGGAGCTTACAAAATCAAGTTCACCTCCTCCTAAGTAGCTAATGAAGAAAATAAACATTGTGCAACCATTAGATTCATGCTCTATTGACATCCTAGAATCAAGGGAGATTGGGGCAGATATGATTATAGAATAAGAGGTAAATTAAATTATCACATCACCTTAGAGAGTGAAGATTTTGGATATACCTCAAGATAGATTAGATATCAATGTAAGAGATAGAGATCATGTGTTAAATGATATCAGATCCTTGACATGCACCTAATTCATTTTTGATGATCAATTAATAAAGTCTAAGGCATTCAAGGACTATCTAATAAGGTTGAAAAGAGATGAATTTCATAGCAAGTTAAACAAAGCCAAAGGAGAGGAAAGCCCATCCCAAATGGATGGAATAAAAAAAGCTAATTATGTTGGAAGTCAATTTTAGGATTACCAATAGAAATCGAGATGAAGAGATAAAGATAGTGTAGGATAGTGGTTTTCTCTTACTCCCTAAATGGGATATTGCTTTGGAAATAGAATTGGATACTATCATAAGGGAAGATGAGGAAGCATTCCTCACAAAGGAACAAGTAGGAATAAGGAACTTTGGAAATAAGTTAAGTTTGATGTTTTCAATCGATCATCTAATTTTAGTGTTAACATCCTAGTCATACATATTACAAGGAAAATGTTAGTTCTTTTCTTCACAACATCTTGAAGAGTTTTTCAACTTCCAATTTCAATTTTTTGGCTTTATATTAAAGCTTCTAGAAACTTTAACAAATCCTTAAGGTAGTTATAAAAATTAATGTTCTTCTAACAAGTTTTGTTCATTTTCTATTGTAATAGAATTGTAAAAGTTTCAAATGAAATATGAGACATGAGAGTCAAGTTATTGGCTTGAGATCTTGCATGATCACTTTTTTATATTTAAGGGGACTCATTCCTCATTGTAAAGGGTTCTGAAACAATTTTCAGTTGGGATTAGTTAGAGATATTAAAGGTGTAGGTTTTAGTTTTAGAAAATAATAGTGTGTACATTTCTATGTTTTGAAGCACCATGCACATTTTTAATTAAACTATCTGAGAAGTATACTACCATCCAAAGGAAATTATCTCCAAAATTATAATACAATTTACACTTAAGAATAAAATAATCAAGGATTGTTGAATTCATTTTTACAATTTGTGTCAAGTATTTTATGAATTATTTATTGCTCAAGGAATACAGTAAATAATTTTTATAAGATACAAGGGTTTTTGTGTTGCATATGGATTCTTAAGTAGAATTTCATTTGGGTGTCATTCATAGGATATTTTATTGCAAGTTAATAATATAAATTATCCATTGAAGTATGTTTAAATTTTTGTGAGGAGTCTATTTACATGACTATTTAAATCTATAGATAAGCATAGGAACCATTTTTGAGAGATTAAGTCTACTCAAGGTTAAAAATATATATTTAAAATAAAAAACCTTAAGAATTAAATAATTTATTATTAATTATCTTGTGTTCTCATGCTTGGATCTAAAGATATACAAGGAATTTATCCATTTTACATGTGTTATTCCACAAATCCTTATCATAACATACACAAATTAATCTTCTAAGTAAATATCTTATAAAAAATGTTTATTGTTTGGTAATATTGCTAATAGGGAAATCCAACTAGGTCTACAAGGCCTGAACCGCAAAAGTATTTTAGATCCTTATTCTTTGACCAAATTACTATTGTCCTTGATCATTAGATATTGTTTATTCTCTAGAGGAATTTAGGAACTAGTTCAAAAAATAACCAATATGAAAAACCATCAAAATTAAGTTTAATAAAGCCTCTAAGAAGGAACATCCAAGATTCAATCTTATTATTATTCTTTAACTTAATAGTAGTTCCATTCACATCATAATTATTCACTCTTAACCCTTCAACAAGAAAGGTACATAAGTTTCATCCTCCATATACTTATTTTATTCCTTAATATCCACTCATATTATTCAATTAATTTGTACCATATTAAAATGGATTTATGGAAAAGTGATTTCTCTAATAAATATTCTTCATGCTTGACCACCTAGAAGTCTATATTGATTTCACGAATGTATATTTTTGAAAAAGTTGAGAAGAAAACACACTAGCATCACTACCCACTTATGCATTCGACTTGTGTGGAGTCTCACCATTCAAAGAAGGATTGAAGGATTATTTAGGGGCAAAAAATGCTATAGGTCTAGGTCACCCTTCATTCTATGTCAAATTAAAAATAGAATCCTTCACATAATAACTTTTTATGTAGTTATTAATGGGACCCATGGAACCATTTTAGGTCATCACAAATAAATGCCCTCTTTCTAATTGTAGACACCTAAAATAGTCATCACACCTAATTTTAGCTTATCCTTAGACCAATGAAATAAATATTTATTATTTATTTAATTATTCCCATCCTTTCCCATATTTATCCTATTCCTTTAATTGAATAAATATTTTATATTTATTTAATTATTTTCCCTTCACACGATCCCATTGATTAAATAAATATGTTATTTGTTTAATTAATTTCCCTTTGTCCTCTATCCTTTTTCATCTAATCTCAACCTTTCATTTTGTTCACATGGATCATAATATTATTTTTTTCTCATGTCTTCACATGTCTAACTAACTCCTTGTCTAGATTTATTGAACCAAGACACCTCTCCAAAAGTAAAACTAAATTTTCATCTTATCCATTCATCTCATCTAAACCTCTTAATCCTAGCCATTACCATAAATATTTTTTTCCTTATCTCAATCCTAAACCTAGATCCTATCCTTCATGTGCCACTTTCCCCATGACTACATCTTTGATCCAAAACCTTATCCTCCTTTAATATTAGCCATCCATCATCAATAATTTATATACATTGATTTTCCCTCTTCAAGACTCTATATCTAGATTATCTCATCTTTTATTTTTATACTAGAATCTACTATCATACCTAGATACTACCATTTTTATCTATCACTATCAAATAATTCAAGATTATTCTAGATATTTGAGCAATCTACAAATCAACATCAAAGAGAAAATCAAATGGAATAAGGGTGCACTCCATTTCTAATCAATCAAGGAGAGAGTAAAAGATTCTAGGTGAAAGTATTTTTATTTTTATTTCTTTACCTTCAATATTTTCCAACCTCTTCATTTTTGCACACTTGTTGGTATTGACATTCCTTTTAACCCATTTTTGGTGAAATTTTTACGAGTTTTGGTGATGGAGAAAGATTTTTTCATCTCAGAATATAAAGTGGTATCTTTAATTCATAGATAGGCACCTCTATTTTATAGAGCTACACCTTTATTTCATAGAAATATGCCTCTATTATGTGAATATGCACTTTCATCACCCAAAATGGTGCTTTTGTTCTATGCCTTGGATTTTGAAAATTTTGAGCAAGATCTAGGGTTTGATTGACATTTGAAACCTTATTTTGTAGGATTACATCATTCTACCACTCTAGTTTTATAAGTTGTTTCATTATTTTCATAGAAAAATTAGGATTTCTAGGGTTTTGTCAAACTAGGGTTTCTTACAATATTTCTAGGAGATCTATGGTTTGCTTCATTTTGAGTTCTTTTGGACATATTAGCTAACATATTTTGGCAAGCTATCTATTTTTTTTAGTGTCCCATAGCCTTATCTTCTAGGTTTTTGTTGTCACTTTATTCCACCCCTGTTTATTCCCATCATTTATAACCAATCTGAGAAATATTGATGGGTTTCTCATGCTCCAATATGCCTTTAGTAGCTACATTATTCTCTTTCCAAGATTCAGTTAAATAACTATTTGAAAATTTGAAAAAAAATTGGCTCTCTGCTTGTTCCAAGCCTCAAAAAGTGCAAAAGTTGTTAAAAATATAAAGTTGCAAAATTGGTTAAACCCTAGTTAAGCCCTAAGATCATACGTAGACTTTACTTGTATTTCTTCATTGACCTATTTGACTAGTCACCCACAAATTAGTTCCTCGCTCTATTCAAATAGCTTACTGGCTTGGAAAATTCTACACACATGTGTATATGGTAACTCAAGTGACCATTCCTTTGGGCCCTACCTAGATACCTGCCAAAATCTTGTAAGCCCAAAATCTCATTCTTCCCATACTCCCTCAAGTGTGTGGGTGCATAGTATTTTGAAATTTTTCACCACACTCCCCATTAGTAGCGACATGTCCCAATATGTGGATTTTTACACTCTTCCTTTATCATGCATTCAGTTCCCTCTAGCTCATGCAATTTATTGCCACATCGTAACATTTGGTAGGCCCTCAATAATGGAGCAATCATTCAAATTCAGAGCCTAATGACACTAAAGGTATTGTGGGTTGGATCCCACTTGGCATCCACATGGAACTCTTCAGTTGCATCATGGTAAAATGACTTATTGTAGGCCCAAATTGCACATTTATTTCTAATGTGTAAACATGCAATGGCTTGACATCTATCTGACCTCGATACATATCCTATTTTCTATCGATTTTGTGCATCCATAGGTCTATTAAGGTGGGTTCCATTTCAAGTTGTGGACTCATAGAAAGTGACACATGGCCTTGTTAGTGCTACAATGGCTAAAATATATCACCTTTTCAAAATTTCTCTATTCCATAGGCTTGTGTGGATGACCTAGAAAATCAAGGTGATATGGAAATTTTTTTGTTTGAATTTTCAAAGCACTTCAACTTCCAATTAGAATAATTTTCAAACTTGGTCAAGACACTTAAGAATCATTGATCTTACTCACATTTATGAAGATCAACAACCCATATTAAAACTTGAAGAGGAATTATCCTAATTCATGCAAACAAGCAATAATGGCATAACTAACCATTTGTTACTAGAATTGATTCTTGAGGCTACAAGGATGATTTTAAATGTATTTTTTATAAATTACAAGTGGAAAAATGGTGTCTATGCTTTGTTGGAACACAACAATCTACTGAGAGGGGAGGGTGAATCGGTAGATCTTAAAATTTAACTCTTCAAACCTTTTATAGAGACTACTTTCTTTAACCCTTAATGTGCAAATATTAAACATGTGAAATAGAAAGATAATCAAGCACACAACACATCACATAACACATGATATATGTGGAAATCCCAGGATGGGAGAAACCACGGTGAAAAATGTTACTAGGATCTACTATCCTAATCCATCTTCACAATCCAAATTTCCATTACAATGTTTTAGGGCTACAACCCAAGGAAGCACCTACTCCATGATTTAGGAGCTACAACTCCAAAGAGACACCAATCGCCTACTCTGAGCATCAACTCAGTATAAATGAGGTTACAAATTCTTACAACATTCCAAGCTCAAATATGCATATAAATGGTTCTACATAAACCTAAGATGCATCAACACATACAATACATTGTTGCACTTACTATTGGAAAATGTGCTTCAACTTATTGGCTTGGACCTATGTTAAAGGCTTGACGAATTTATGCCTTTATCACTTTACCCTGGTGTTCTCATTTGGTTGGCTTGAACCCTTGGTCACTGAGATTTTTTTTTTATTGCCGAGGCTTCGAGTGTTGTCACAGCAATGGGCCGACGGGCGTGGAGTTGGTGATTTTGTTTGGAGGCTTCAACTTTATCGGAAGATCGATCACCCATCGGCGGGAGGATTTTCTCCATCACGTAGATGTGTTGATGCCTTGTATCAATGGTTGCTATCAACCTCATCCAACAGTGCTGGCTTCTTTCTGTAGTTTCTGAAGGCAGGTACCCTTTTTTACGTTTTCGTTGAGTGGAATTGCCTGTGCGCATGACGCATGGCGGCTTGTAAAAGTTGTGAGCACAATAAAGTGATGGTGGGCCCTGAGTTTATTTATACGATGGTTTGCCCGACCGTGGACACTTGTTTATACCTCAGGAGTTCCCTAGGGAATCTAGTGGATGCCGCTAGAGATTCCCCGAAGGAGCTCTAGCAGCCTCCATGAAGACCAAGCGGAGTGCCCGAGCATTGGACATGTGGCAGCTTCGAAAGCTCATTCTGGGTGGGCTCATGAGAATCTTAGTGATTCCCTCCTGGATGCCCCAAAAACTCCTGAGCGGCAGACACGTGCCTTATGGGACATGATAGAGCTGGCGGTCGGTGTTTTGGCGATAGCGGATTATTGCCAACTTAGAATGTGATGCAACTATTAGCGACGACGAAGGGGTTTCAGAGCCTGATGACTATTGATTGTTCACTGCTCAATCAAGTGGCAAAATGAATAGCAATGTGACACATGGTGATCTCTCATTAGTTTTTTTTCCATTGTTGTTGCAAAACAACATTTATTATTGGAAGCTTGATTGGCGAAAAGCGATACCTTATGCAGTTATTTTTTGTCATCGGATTTTGGTGATTGGCAGAGCCCAAATTATATTTTCTCTGCAACAAACTTATTATGGGGGTGGCTTGATGCAGGTGGATCCGATCTGAGATCGATTTGGCGTTTTAGTGAAGAACTGAATTTAATGCACCCTATTTGGTTGTTGGAGAGAAACTTGTAATAGTCGATCTTGACTAGTAATTAGTGTGGTACATATTTGTAAAAGTCGAGTAGGAGAATACTGTGAAAAGTGTTGGTAGAGTTTTGTATTCACTGTATGCCAAAATAGCATTGTAACAATGAGTGCATGAAAACTCAAGTGTTGTTGTGAGCTAACTATCAGATAGTGAGGGTTGTAACTTTGTATGTAATATTTTGCTTGTTGTAACACAAAGTGTCTTTCTCTTGGTCTAGTGGGATTTTTACTCAAAAGAGTTTTCCCACGTAAATCTAGTGTTATTTCTTAAATCATTTTATTTTTGTTACTCTTGTTACCTTGGATGTGTTCATCTTAAGAGTTTTAATGTTTTAAAATTGGTCTTTGCACATCTCCTCTATGGTTTTAGCATTAGGAAAGCATTTCCGCATCCCAGTTTTCCTTACAAGTGGTATCAGAGACTGGACAATTGTGTTATCCTTGTTAGTAGGGCTTTTTTTTGTGCTAGTACTCTTTCAGTGGGAATCTTGCAAAGTTAGAACTTAGTTCTATCTAAGATGACGAGTACATCAGGAAGAGTTGATATTGAGAAATTCAATGGCGGCAACTTTGAGTTGTGGAAACTCAAAGTGGAAGACTTGTTAGTGGATAGAGACCTCTGGGTAGGCATGTCTAGAACTATGCCACAAGGTATGAAGCAAGAAGAATGGGAATTCATAGATAGAAAAGTGAAAGGTCTAATAAGAATTTGTCTGGATGATTTTGTACTCCTGAATGTCCATGAGGAGGAGTCTGTAGCTTCGTTATGGAAGAAGCTTGGCGATATTTATTAGGGAAAGTCTCTGGTAAATAATTTATTCCTGAGGAAGAAGTTGTACTCCTTGAAGATAGAATAAGGTGCATCTATTGTAGACCATCTAAACTCATTTAATATGAGTGTTGCTAAGTTGGCATCTATGGGTGTAAAGATAGAGGAGGAGGATTGTTGCATGCTCCTGTTATGTTCATTACCTGACACTTGGGATCATCTGGTGATGGCTATTGGAAGTACAATTGCTACTTTCAAGATGGAAGATGTGGTTGCTTCGCTGTTGTCTGAAGAAATGCAAAGGAAGTCTTTTGAGATGGCCAAAGAGGCCCTTGCTATCTAAGGTAGATCGAAGGAGAAAGGCAAGAAGAAGGACAAGAAGTCCAAATCTAAATCTATAGGGAGATCAAAGTCTCCTAGTAAAAAGTCCAAGGTGAAATGCTGGAATTATGGGCAGCCTGGTCATATTCGAAAGGATTGAAAGGAGAAGAAGAAGAAGAGTAACTCTTCAGACTATGACTCTTCTCAGAGTGACACATATGCCTTCATTGCATCCTTGGCAACTCAGGTATCAGATGATGTCTGGATAGTTGACTCGGGTGCATCCTTTCACATGACATCTCATAGAGAATGGTTCACCAAGTACGAGAAGTACAATGGTGGAAAGGTGTACCTAGCGAGTGATTCAGCGTTGGAGATTGTTGGTTGAGGTAGAGTCATAATTCAATTTCCTTATGTGAGAATCAAAGGTATTGGTGGCATACTACATATACGAGGATTGGCTCCAAATTTAATTTATGTCAGTAAGCTAAATGATGTTGTTGTAGAAGTTTCTTTCTTGAGTAAAGGATGTAAGATGGATAGAGGTGCAATGGTGTTGACTAAGGGTGTACGTACTGGCACTTTGTACAAGCAGGATGCATGTCCTATTCAATACAACAACGCCTTTGTAAAGTCAAGAAAATTTGTTCCTATAGAGGAAGATGAAGATTCTTCTCTAGCTACAAATGTGATGAAGGTGAAAATCCTTGAAGAGAAGACCATGTTATGGCATCATAGACTCGGTCACATAGGTGAGAAAGGTTTAAAAACCTTGAAAAATAAAAATCTTGTCAAAGGGCTTGTAGATTCTAATCTTGAGTTCAATTTATGCAAACACTGCATTAATGGAAAGCAACAACGTGTTTCCTTTTCCTCAAGTTCTCATAAATCTTCTGGTGTACTAGACTATGTTCATTCTGATGTGTTTGGTCCAGTGAATTTTCCTTCATTATCAAAGTCTAGATATTATGTTTCTTTTATTGATGAATTTTCGAGAAGGGCATTTATACACTTTCTTAAAAGTAAATCAGAAGTGTTCAGTCATTTTAAAGAGTTTAAAAACTTGGTAGAGAATTAGACTGGAAGGAGAATAAAATGTTTGAGGACGGATAATGGTGGTGAGTTTTGTTCTATAGATTTTGATAGATACTATAAAGACCATGGGATTAAAAGGCATAAAACTACACCTTATAGTCCACAACAGAATGGAGTTGCTAAAAGGTTGAACAAGACGCTGATGGAAAAGGCAAGGAGTATGTTCAGTAGTGCTGGTCTTGAGAAGATGTTCTGGGCTAAGGCCGTGGCTACAACATGCTACCTAGTAAATCATTCTCCTTGCTCTACTCTTGTTGATAAGACACCTTTGGAAGCATGGTCTAGTAAGAAGCCCTCTCTAAGACATGTTCATGTCTTTGGCTATGAGGCATATGCATATGTGCCAAATGAGAAAAGATCTAAGCTGGAGAATAAAGTTGTTGAAATGTATCTTCATTGGCTATGGTGTTGGTGTGAAGGGATACAAGATTTGTAATCTTGATACTGAGAAGGTTCTGTACAATAGAAGTGTTTAATATTTCATGAGCTGAAACCTTCTACACCTGATCCATATCTAGAGACAGATCAAAGAGAAAAGAAAAATGATGCAGTTGAGATTCCTCAAACTCTAGAAAATGGGGAACTACATGGTGTACCTGAAACTGAGGAGAGCTCTAGCAGCTCTGAGAGTTTTGAAGATGAAGAACCACAACCTCAGCCAGTGAGAAGGTCTACACGTCAAAAGAAACAACCTAACAAGTATGTTTTCTCCATTTTGGATTCAAATTGTGCCTACGCTTTAATTATTAGCACTGAGGAGTCTAGAACTATAAAAGATGCAATTAATATGCCTGATGCAAGTTCCTGGTTGGAAGCCATGAATGAGGAAATGGAATCATTGGAAAAGAATGAAACCTAGGATTTGGTACCTTTTCCTGAAGGAAGAAAGTTTGTTGGATGTAAATGGGTATTTAAGAAGAAGACTAGTCTTGAGGGTAGTGCTGAGAAGTATAAAGCAAGGTTGGTTACAAAGGGGTATTCCTAGGTAGAGGGAATTGATTATGGAGAAATTTGTTCCACTATAGCTAAGCTAACATCTATGAGATTTACGTTGTCACTTGCATCCGTGTATGACTTAGAGATCGAGCAGATGGATGTGAAAATTGTGTTTCTCCATAGTGAGCTGGAAGAAGAAATTTACATGTCCCAGCCTGATTTTTTTGTTGAAAAAGGTAAAGAAAGCCTAGTCTGCAAATTAAAGAAATATTTGTATGGTTTGAAGCAGTCTCCTAGAATGTGGTACCAAAATTTTGACACATTTGTGTTGTCTATGGGATTTGTGAGATAAAAATCTGATCGTTGTGTGTATTTTAAAACTGAAAATGATTGTGTGCTTATTATTACCCTGTACATGGATGATATGTTGTTCATAGGAAATAGTAAGCCTATGATTTCTAATCTCAAATCTTAGTTGTTTGCAAAATTTGAAATGAAAAATCTGGGTGCAGCAAGGTATATTCCAGGGATGGAGATAACCAAGGATAGAAATGGAAGAAAGCTTTGGGTCAGCCAAAGTAAGTACATCAACACTATTTTGGAGAGATTTGATATGAGTGATTGCAAGTAGCTAGTTATTCAAGTTATGCAAGGAACAAAACTATCTATTGAAGATTGTCCAAAATCTGCTACTGAGATGGAGGACATGACTAGAGTGCCTTATGCGAGTGTTGTCGGCAGTTTAATGTATGCAATGGTCTGTACAAGGCTAGAAATTTTCCAAACAATGGGAGTACTCAACCGATTTATGGAAAATCCAGGAAGGATGCATTGGGATGCTATAAAGATAGTGTTTAGATATCTGAGAGTTACCTCAGAATGTGCTTTGTGCTACCATGGAAATTTGGTTTCATCACAGAGAACTCTTAGCATTCATGGGTATGTGGACTTTGATTGGGAAAGGGACATTGAAATTAGAAGATCCACCAATGGATAAAATTTCATGTTAAATGGTGGTGCAATTAGTTGGATGAGCAAGCGATGGGCTGTAGTCGCTTTGTCCATGACGGAGGTAGAATACATGGCAGCGACTCACACCTGCAAAGAAGTTGTTTGGCTCAGCCGCTTATGTTGTGATATTGGTTTTAATTTAGAGCAGATCACTATTATTTGTGATAGTCAAAGTGCCATTTGTTTGGCAAAAAATCCAACTTTCCATGCCAGGATGAAGCATATCAATGTGCAGTATCACTTCATGAGAGATATGGTGGAGGATGGAAAGGTTTCTTTAGAAAAGATGGATACTCTAAAAAATGTTGTTGATGCATTGACAAAGCCAGTAAGCTTGGACAAGTTCAGATGGTGTGCAAGTTCAATGGGCCTTGGGGCCTATGATCACAAATGAATTCAAAGTCTGGAGGAAGCCAGTAAGTCTTTTTCAAGTGGGTGCTTGTTGGAAAATGTGCCTCAACTTACCATCTTGGACCTTTGTTAAAGGCTTGACGAATTTATGCCCTTATTGCTTTACCATGGTGTTCTCATTTGGTCGGCTTGACCCCTTGGTTGCTGAGACTCTGTCTGATCAGCAAGGCTTTGAGTGTTGTCACAGTGATGGGTCGACGGGCATGGAGTTGGTAGTTTTTTTAGGGGCTTCAGGTTTATTGGAAGATCGATCGCCCATTGGCAGGAGGATTTGCTCTATCATGCCAATGTGCCAATGCCTTGTATCAATGACTACTATCAGCCTCATCCAACAGTGTTGGTTGCTTTTCACAGTTTTTGAAGGCAAGTACTGTTGTTTACCTTTTCACCAAGCAGAATTGCCTATCCGCATGATGCATGGTGGCTTGTCAAAGTGGTGAGCGCAGTGAAGTGATGGTGGGCCCGAGTTGCTTTATACGAGGGGTTGCCCAATCATGATCACTTTTTTGTGCCTTGAGAGTTCCCTGAGGAATCTAACGGATTATGCTAGAGATTCCCTGAAGGAGCTACAACATCCTCCACGAAGACCAAGCGGAGTGCTCGAGCATTGGACACATGGCAACTTCGGAAGCTCATTCTGAGCGGGCTCATGGAAATGTTGGTGATTCCCTCTTGGATGCCTTGAAACCTCTTGAGCAGTGGATGCGTGCCTTGTGGGAACCAATAGAGCTGGCGGTCGGTGTGTTGGCGATAGTGGATTATTGTCGGCTCAGAAAGTGATGCAACTATTAGCGATGGCGAAGGGGTTTTGGAGCCTGATGACTGTTGACCATTCACTTCTCAGTAAAGTGGTGGAACGAATAGCAGTGTGACATGTGGTGATCTCTCATCATTTTTTTTTGCATCATTGTTGTAAAACAACATTTATTTTTGAAAGTTGGATTGGTGAAAAGCAATATCTTATGCAGTTATTTTTTGTGATCGGATTTTGGATATTGGCAGAGCCCGAATTGTATTTTCTCTACAACAAACTTATTGTGGGGGTGGCTTGATGCAAGTTTGTAGGTGGATCTGATCCAAGATCGATTTGGCATGTCAGTGAAGAACTAAATTCAATGCACCCTAATTGGTGGTTGGAGAGAGACTTGTAATAGTCGGTCTTGACTAGTAACTAGCGTGGTACAGATTTGTAAAAGTTGAGCAGAAGAATACTACGAAAATTGTTGGTAGAGTTTTGTATTCACTGTATGCTGCAATAGCATTGTAATAGTGAGTGCATGAAAACTCAAATGTTGTTGTGAGCTACCTATCAGAGAGTGAGGGTTGTAACTTTGTATGTAATCTTTTTGCTTGCTATAATACAAAGTGTCTTTCTCTTAGTGTGGTGGGCTTTTTACTCGAAAGAGTTTTCCCACATAAATCTGTTGCTATCTTTGAAATCATTTTATTTATGTTACTCTTGTTACCCTACATGTGTTCATCTTAAGAGTTTTAATGTTTTAAAACTAGTCTTTGCATGTCTCCACTGTGGTTTTAGCATTAGGAAAGCGTTTCCGCACCTCTGCTTTTCCTTACACTTACTACAACTTACACTCTAAAACTATAACTATACTCTCAATAGCACATACCTCTGCTCTACACTCTCCTCTACTCTGAACTCTCTACTCTACTACATTCTCATCTATACATTTGTTTGTTTAGCACTCTATGCACTAACTAACTTCTCACTCACAAAATCGACACTTAGACAATACCTGATTGTCTTCCTTCTTCACCAACTGACAATTACTACCTCAGTATATATTCCATCATCTAGATTAGCTTTCTCATCATGTTAGGGCTTCCCTTACTTGTTGACTTCACTAATGAGCTACCAGTTCACCTCAAGCCTTGCACTATCATCCAGATCATCTGAAAGAGTCTATCATGTATCTTCATTATCGCTCTAGCTCTACATCAAGCTGCTTCCACATTAAGTTTTGCTGCAAATAATTTTCCCAAAATAGCTTTCTATCAAACCCTAAAATCTGATACACATTGAATGCATTCTTTTGATTATTCCATCTGATCTAATCTTGATCACCTCAACAGTTTGTTCTGTTGTCTTGAAGATCAAATCTTCATTTACATTGGTCGTTGGGTGCAGTTGGACCAATTAATTTATCCCTCTATGTTGATTTCCAATTGAAACCCTATTCACATAGGCTTAGCTGTTTAAGTTCTTCATCTTTGAATCTAGGTTGTCGATCTCTTTCTTCACGCCACGATCTATTGGTTCTCGTTCACCGTCATATCTTTAAACATAGCCGCTAGATCAATCACCTTTAAACATGCACTGTCAATCTCCACCAACTAATGATCACCATTAGATCAATCACTAAACAATCTACATCATAGATCTCTTTATACACCGCTTGTCATATGTAGGGTCCACCAAGACATGCGTCCAAAGCTCGATATCCCGCCAGATTTTACAACGGGCCCACACAAACCTTGCAGGGTCTATAGGTTGTTGTCATTTGTGATTCACATCATTGCCACATAACTCAGAACAATGATGTCATTTCGTATGTCGATCAAATCTTCTTTCACCACTTTTTGTCACATGTCATTATTCACTATCATCACCCTCACTTCTTTCTTTGACGGGTCCCACCATCTTCATCGATGGTCAATATATATCCACCATGGATTAATCTCCACTATTCCTCGTTGACCCCCTAGGTTTTGATTGGGCCCCACTAAAATCATAGTGGGGTATCTAGGCACCGTCCAATCATACCGCCTTATGCATCATCGTCAATCTTGTGAAGAAAAATATTTGCATGGGACTTAAGAAATATTAAAGCTATTGAATATTTGTTAGGTTGGTAAACATAAGGTAAAGGGGATGATCACCTTCATGAGATGAATGACATAAGTTATTACTTATGTGACCTATAGCTTCTGATACACAATCAATGATAAAATATTTTATTTTGAATGATGTGACTGTAAAGTATTGCACATGTAGGGTTTAAATGATAAACCCTAGACAGAGAGCATGAGAAAATAAATGCACACATCTCCATTGACATCAAGACCTGCACAATACTTTATTGGAAAGATCTCAAGAAACCTAGTTCGAATCTACCATCTAATTTTCCATTAGATCCACCACTCTCATACTCATCCACTGTCATTATACCAAAATTATCCCTTGCATGAATTGCACTATTGACATCAATGATAACCATATGCCAACATGCTTCAGTTATTATTTGTAGACTGCTTTTTTATCAAAGCGTCATCCCTAGTCATGATTTTTTTTGTAGATTTTGTGATGGTTTCTTCTCTTATCAATAGATTCATCAATGTGAAAGAATGGATATGGTTTCAAGGCCTTTATGGCAGGCTTTCAACTCAAGATTTAAGGTCCACATGTTTATGTCTTATTTACAAGGATTTTTTCTAGGGTTTCTTTCCCAATCACATACCCTATCTTCTCCTACAACTTGTGGATGATATAAGACCCTTGTATGCTCATTGTAATGGTTCTTCCTTGGTTTCTCTAGCAAACACTATAGTTCTATGCATTATAAAACTGCACATAGGCTGATACCTTTGTATTAATGGGAATTTTCATTTTACCTTTTCTCCCCTTTGGATATGTCATGTATATCTCTCTTACTTTCATAGCTGAATTATTTTTTTACTATTTTCTATTCCTATATTTTGTGTTGATCAAAATTTTAGGTGTTGGTTGTGAATCTTCCTTTCCTTATAGCATCTTGTCAAACCCTAACCTTCATATGTAGCCCTAGAAATTGGTGGAATAGAGAACTCTATAATATGACTAGTTTCATTAGTGCACTATGTTGTTCTAAGCAAGAAGAAACAAATATATTTTAGGTGTATCACCTCTCCTTCCATTTTTATGCAATTATTCTCTTTATTTTCCTCTATGAGCTAGTAGAATAGGAATACTAATAGGATTTTATGTGATGGGTTGGACCAAAATATCTGCACCTATTTTAGGAAATAAATTTGGCCTTCTCTAGAGATCTAACATTAAATATAAGGTCCCACACCTTTATTTTATTTCCATCATGTCATTAGAATGTTGAACCTATGCTCAAGAAGGTATAATTTCTTGTGACAATAATTTTTAGCACACCCAATGAAACTAGTTTGATGGACTCTTTTTCATCCTACTAAGAAAGTGGTGTTTCCCTTAGTATTTTCAGCCATAAAGAGGCATTCAACAAGGTACTTTGTGACTCTAAAATCAAAGTTTTGTGATTCTTCTACAACTCAATAGTCTTGGCTCTAGATCAAATCTATATATTTATGCCCAAAATTCAAATGAGGGAATCCTTTAGAGGTAATTTTCAATAAACTAAACTATCATTGTATACTTATAGAAGAAGAAATAAAAAATATTTATCACCAATAAGGAGAAGTAGGGGTTCTATAACTCCATCTCCTAGAGCTTAGTCCATGCATCTAGTCAGTAGATTACTTCAACCTAGAAATCTTACCACCTAGATAAATAAACCATTATTCAATACAATTGTCCTTAGAAATCAAGTGTTTTCCAGTTTTAATGGGGTATCCCTATTGTGTTAGCCCAAAAGGATGACATACCGGTGAATTTTGTAAAAAGTATTCCTTATTTCACTTGTGAGACAACCACTACTCCAATAGAACACATTTAGGATGTGGCCTGTATATGCTCCATACATAATGTCACAAAAGATAATGTGGTTGTTGGACTCCTAACTACATTGTTGAAACAAAAAAAATTAAAATGGTATAGAGGTTTGCAACCTAACTCCATTCACAACTCAGGTGAGTTAGGAGAAAATATATGTGAATAACTTGAAGAAAAGAGTGATCACTTATCCTTAGTGGAGAAGTTGACAATAATTAAGAGGGCACTCCATGAATTCATGGGAGATTTTAAACTCATATTTCAAAAGACTTGGGATAGAATCCTTTCCTTGGTGAATCCTTCTCCTAGTCAATCCTTCCTATATTATTTAATGGCTATTAACAGTGATGTGGCTGTTATGATATAGTATATTTTTGGGGTGACTCTACAAAATGCATATGACATCACCATTAGAGAAAAAAATTATCTAACACAAGTTGGGAAAATAGCTCCAAGGCCACCAATGCCTCTATTCCTAGATTTTTTTCTTCAACAACCCACATTGGCACCTATTCCAATTTAATCTACTAGTTAGCCATCTATTTTTTCTATACCCTTAAATAATTACATGAATTTAAAGCCTTATTGAATTATTTTGTAATGAGTTAGTGATCATAAAGAGGAAAAAATCTCAAAATTGTAGACCTTACCATCCTTAAAGTCAAAATTATCAATAAAATAGGTATTCATATCAAGGTTAAAACCAATTGAATCATGCCAAACCCTTAAATAGTGTGAATATTGCCACTAATAACACTTCAAAGGCTATTATTCTGGTTCAAAAGAACTTATCTCAAGAGCATGACTAGTGTTACCCATGCAATCATTCACATGATAAAAATTCTTATCATAATAGAGAATTTGTGCATACACTAATGGTTCAAAATGAACCCTTAGCTTCATGATAATAATTTGATGCAAACCAAGTAGTTGTTGGTAGGAAAAATTACATTATAGTAGACTCTACATTGGTCAACTAGTATGAGGTAGATATTTATGGTCTAAACCAGAATAGTTTTAATGTAGTGGCCTAAAACACAAGATTGAAGAAAAGAGTAGTGGATAATTGTGTATCTTCCATAGTTGGTCAAGCATCAACCTCACAACTAAAAGGAAAGTTGAGTGCAGAAATGCTTCCCTAATAAAATCAAATAGGGAAGAGGTTGCAAATTTTTTTTCAAATCCTTTTAATTTCATAGTTGACCTTTAATATTGCACATGCACTCAATTAATTTCAGATTTAAAGCATTAAACACATAACAAAAAATTTAATGTGGGAAAACCCTTTCAGGAAAAAACCCACACACCAAAGAACATATCAATTGCATTTCTAGTAATAATAAATTACAATACAATGTGCAGAGTCTATGCTCTTGTAGGTGTAGTTTCACTATGATACAAATTTAGAGTGAATTTGGTAGAATAATGACATCTCAAAATTACAATCAATCTCTCTACACAAACACAATAAGGCATAAATAAATGCATCTCATACATGGGCTTGATGTTTTCCATGTGTCAATATTTGAATCTCTACATACATGCAAATTGAAAATCAACAACATGCATGAGTCCCAATTGACCCAATTAGAAACATATCAAACATGAACGTACATGCACCAACATACAACAATATGTAAGCACATGTAAAGCTTACAGGTCCAAAAATCAATAAACTTCACATGCTATGTGCCCCCTAGAGAAAATCAGATTTATGCCAAAATATAACTCACCCACAACTCCAATTTGCTTTGAGTGACAACTCAGCCTTCGTTAAGAAAGCTTCCTCTCCAAGATTTAGTCAACAATTAAAAATAATTCCATATGGCATCATGGCTCCCCTCCTAGAGGTTTTAACAATTCTCAATGCCAAATTGAGCACCCAACTGACAAGAGTCAATTCTCCTTGCTTCCTCTTTTCTAAAGAGATAAACTTGCACACAAGTGGAACCCACTAATGCTTATTTCAAAAACCAACAACGACATGTCAACATGACACCCATTCTAGAGGGTTTAATTCTTGATTCCTTCCCAATTGAGCACCCATATGACATGTGTCATAATCTTGCACTTCATACCTTGCATTTAGGATGCCAACTCCATGTTGGGTCCCATAAAGTAACTTAGCAAGTTGAAAACAAAATATTATTGCATTTAAAAAATAAATTCAATAACTTAGGGGTAAATAATTAATTAAATAAACATAGGACTCACAAAGGTTGAGACACCTTAATCCCAACAATATCCCACTTGTCAAAAACCTTCAAGAGTCTTTGTATCATTGCTCATGCCACAAGTCCTAGAAAACAAACACACCATATAAGCTTTTTTGTGCTCACTAACTTTGTCAATGAATTTGCAATATTCACCAAAGTGTCCAAATTTTCCAAATTTACCTTTCTATCTTCTACTATATCAAAAACAAAATGGAATTGTACATCAATGTGCTTTGTTCTAGCATGGAAAGTAGGATTTTTCGCTAAACATATAGCACTCTGGCTATCACAATAGGTAGTAGTCTATCCTACATCAAAACCAATATCCAAAAATAGTCTCTTAAGCCAAATGGCCTCTTTACAAGAATGAGTAGCTACCATATTATAGTGTCATAAAATTGCACCCCTTTGTAATTTTACCTACACTTTTGAGTCCACTTTAGTGTTCACTCCCTTAGTATTTGTGTAGGCTCATTTTAGCCCTTACATCTACCTTTTCCCCTTACAGGATTCTCAAGGCCCCTTTTCAACAACTGCCTTTGCATGCCAACTTTGTGTCAAACCTTTTGTTTTCCTCATGCCCACCATTTTTTAGCATGATTTATCTGGACACTAGCGCACCGTACGGAAGTCCACACGTCATGCTAGATTCTTGCAACATCTCAACATTCAAACAGTCATTCCTAAACCTTTTTCCACTTGTTACTTACCTTTTTCAATGGAAACGGCTTGAGACATCTTGTGAAGGCTCGGGAACCTTCTTTTCCCTCCTCTTGTCTCTTTTAAATATATCTCTTTCATCTTATGGTTCTCTCTTGATCTTTCTTTCTTGTTCTCTCACTCTTTCTCTCTTTTCTTTCTCTCTTGGGAAGTCTTACTCTCCTCTCAAGCTTGCACAAATCTCTTTCTTGCTAAGGAACTCTCACATTATCACAACACTCTTTGCAACTCTCTTGTCTCTCACAACTATCTATTTCTTTCTTTCTCTCTCTCTCTTTGGCTTCCTGAAGCCTTGTAGGTGATATCTATCTCTTGTCTTATGTCTTTGAGTATCTTGGTATTTCTTACATCCCTTCTCTATGCATTCATCTATCTCATCTATGTATCTATTTCACTATCTATTATTTTCTCTATCTATCTATCTGGCTATCTATGGAGGTGGAAACACTGAAATGGGGGTTTGACATAGGAAAGCCTCTAAACAAACCCAACATTTTCTCTCAGTCTTATGTGTGTAGGTATTGAAGACATTATTTATTGGAGGCTCCATTGCTTGGTTGTTTATGAGTTCTTTCTTTCTATTCCTTCATTTAATCATTTACATTCAATTTAATTTACATCTCATTTACTTTACTTTACTTTAGTGTAGTTATGTTACTTTCAATTATTTTTCGACATTTCAAGAGTCCCTAGAAATCAAATTGTTAGTAGTCGCTTTTCTATTTTTTGTGACATTCTTAGCTTTCTATCTAGACAAGATGCCAGTGCGCCTCTAGGACGAGAGCGCACCAGGTTGTTTTTTGTGTTTTGTGCTTTCGTCCTTGGTCAAGGAATCACTATTCTATCCAAAACAAATTGTGGTTTATTATTTCTACTTCTAGAACTCTTGTCATTTTATTTTGTCACCCCAGCTTTGACCTTGAGGTATTTGAGGACCATTGGGTCCTTGAAGACTCTTGATTATCTTGAGACTTGAGGGTATAAAATTTCCTCCTCTACACATGTACTCAGCTTTAGTAATGGATAGAGTGACTATAGAATTCTACTTACTCATCCAAATAATAGTACCAGTAAACATAGTGAAAACATATCCACTAGTGGACCTCTTCATGTCAATGTCACCTAACCAATCAAAATCCACATATCCATGAATTTTCACTGAATATCAAGGTCCAATAGGTTTACCATGAAAACATAGGGCATACTTAGAAGTACCCCACAAGTACCTAAACACTCTATTTACCACATTCCATTGCACCTATCCAAGATTAGCCATAAATTGGCTAGGAATCCCACTACTTGGGCAATGTTTGGCCTCGTACAGACCATAACATACATCAAGCTACCAAAAAACTCTTATAAGGAACTCTATTCATATGATCCATCTTTGTCGGGAATTTTGGACAGTCCTCCACATAAAGCTTTACTCCTACATAATAGGAACAACTAACTGTCTGCAAGTAGTCACGTTGAATCTCTCCAACACTGAGTTCACATACTTGCTCTAGCTTAACCAAATATTTTATTTAGCTCTATCTCTTTTGATTTCAATCCCTAGAATATACCTTTCTGCACCCAGATCTTTCATCTCAAATTATGTTGGTAAGTAAGACTTCAAATCTAAAATCATGTTTTTTCCATTCTCAATAAACAACATATCATACACATACATGACAATAACGAGAATGTAACCATTATCAGTCTTATAATAGACACAATGGTCAAATTTGGATCTCTTAAACCCCAAGGACAACATATAGGTGTTAACATTATGGTACCACATCTTGGTAGATTGTTTCAGACCATCCAAATATTTTCTCAACTTGCACTCAAGGTTCTCTTTTCCTTTCACAAAAAAATGCTCTGGTTGTGACATATAAATTTCCTCCTCAAAATAACCATGAAGGAAATTTTTCTTCACATCTATTTTATCAACTTAAAATTAATGAGTTGTTGCAAATGATAATAATTGAATGGATGTAAGCTTAGCTACAAGAGAGAAAATCTCCCCATAATCAATTCCCTCCACCTAGTAATATCCCTTTGTGACCAACCTTACCTTATGCTTCTCAACACTACCATCATGACTCATTTTCTTATTGATCACCCATTTGCATCCAATGAGCTTGTGTCCTTCAAGAAAAGGTACCAGATCCCATGTAGCATTCTTTTTTAATGCCACCATCTCTTCATTCATGTCTTCCATCTAGGAATTTGTATCATGCATACCCATAGCCTCTCTAATAGTCTTGGGCCCATCAATGTTAGCAATCAAAGAAAAGATGTAATTGGAGTCTAACATAGAATACCCAAATCAATCTGGTTACCACCTTTCTCTTATAGACCTCCTCAATGGTTGAGGTTGATGTTTTGGCTCTTCTTCGTAGTTGTCAAAGCTGCTAGAACTCTTCTCATCATCAGGTCTATCGATAGTACATAGTTCATCCTTTTCAAGAGTAGGTGGATTTTGAACTACCTCCTTATTCTTCTCTTCTTTCTCTAGTTGTAGATAAACTATGGAATTTTTCAACTCACAAAATATTACTTTTGTTGTAGAGCACCTTCTCTACAATTAGATCCCAAAGCTTGTACCCCTTCATACTGACACCATTGTCGATGAAGATACACTTCACTGCCTTTTTCTCCAACATAGATCTCTTCACATAGATCACATGAGCATATGCCTCACAACCAAATATTGTGAGATGTCTCATCGAGGGCTTCTTGCTAGATCATGCCTCAATGGGTGTCTTTTCAAAAAGTATCAAAGTAGGATATTTGTTGATCAAATAACATGCAATAGCCACAATTTCAGCCCAAAAATTCTATTCAAGTCCAACACCACTCAACATAGTCCTAGCCCTCTCCATCATCATTATGTTCATCCTCTCTACAACTCCATTTTATTGTGGAGTGTATGGAGTTATCTTATGTCTCTCAATCCCATGGTCCTTATAGAACCTATCGAATTCTACGAAACAAAACTCACCACTGTTATCCATCCTTGAGAATTTGATTCTTCTAAGGAAATAAACAATTGTCCTTCTAAAATAGTCATCTATGAATGAAAAAAAGTACACATATCTAGATAAAGAAGGGATATTAACTATACCAAACACATTAGAATGCACAATCCAAAACCCTAGAATATTTGTGAGAACTAGAATAAAAAGAAACATGATTTTGTTTTCTATATATACAAAGTTCACAAAAAATGAACTCAACATTACAATCATCAAGGCCTTCAACAAGGCTCTTATTTTTTAGGGCTCAAAGACCCTTCTCACCAATATGGCCAAGCCTTTGGTTTCAAAATATTACTTTCTCAATAGGAATTTTCATTTCCAGAGCATTAGTACCCTTAGGTACCTAGAAATCATGACCATTAGATGTAGACACCACAATATTCTTCTCTAATTGATCTAATGGCGAGGGTGAATAATCCAAATCCATTTTCTTGTACCTCATAAAAGCACTATTACACTGAACCATGCATGCATCAAGACTATGTAGAGTGACAATCCGAACACCCTTAGCAAGCACCATAAAACCTCTACTCATCTTGCATCTTCTACTCGAGAAAACAACCTCCACTCTTGCATCATCCAACTTACTCACTAATAGTAGGTTTCGTGCCAAACCATGGATGTGCAAAACACCATCAATCCCCCTCACTCTACCATCAAGAGATTGAATCTTGACTCTTCCATGACCAAAAATATTTAGGTAAGAATCATCACTCAGATACACCTTCCCACCGTCATACTCTTCATACTTTGAGCACCAACCTCTATGAGAGGTCATGTGGAAAGAGGCACCTAATTCAATCAACCACACATATTTTGATGCATGTGTTACCAATATAAAAAAAAATTGCATCATCGTGAGAGGATTTATCAAATTCAGAATCGAAGGACTTGTTTTTATTTTTCTTATCCTTCTTATAATCTTTGTAGAAATAACTATATTTTCTATAGTTCCAACATTTAGACTTGGAATTTTTACTAGGAGATTTAGATCTCCTCAGGTACTTGTACTTATAATTCTTTTCCTTTTTCTTTCCTTTCTACTTTGATCTACCATGAACAAACAGAGCCTCCCTAGCCATCTCAAAATACTTCATTTGCATCTCTTCAAACAACAATGAAGAAACCAAAAATTCCACCTTGAAAGTGGTTGTTGTGCTTCCAATATCCATCACCAATGGTCCCATGAGTTTGAAAATGAATAAAGAAATAACATGCAATGGTCCTCATAATCAATTTGCACACCAAAAGAACCTAGTTGAGCCACTAGCATTTTGAACGTGCTCAAGTGATCAACAACAGATCCTCCTTCCTCCATCCTTTGAGAATACAACTTATTTCTTTGGAAAATATTATTCACAAAGGATTACCCTTGATAAATGTCACCAAGCTTCTTCCAAATACTAGCTACAGTGTTCTCCTCATTGAAATTCAAGAGAATAGAATTAGACAAACAAATTCTTATTAGATATTTAGCTTTTTGATCCATTAAATCCCAATCATCTTGGGAGATTATTGGTTGTTTTTTACTGGATATTGAATCCCATAGATCTTGGTCTATGGGTATATCCTCCATTTTGAGTTTCCATAACTCAAAATATTTGTCACTAAATTTCTCCATATATATTCTTCCAAATGTGCTTGCCATATTAAAACTGAAAACAAGATTTTAAATTTCTCTTTGCAATAACTCCCATTGAATCTAGATATGCACAAAAAACCATTCTAACCCACCAAGGATAAAAAGGTTGGAGAGGGTTTGATAGAAAAAAAAGGAAAGTTGACTACAAAAACACATCCCTAATGCAAATCAATCAGCGAAGAGGTTGCAAAACTTTATTTCAAATCCTTTTAATTTCACAATTAACCTTTAAGATTGCACATGCATTCAATTAATTTCATATTTAAAGCATTAAACACAACACAAAATTTTATGTGGGAAAACCATTTTTGGAAAAAAACCACACATCAAAGCACAAATCAATTGTACTTATAATAGTAAGCAATTACATTACAATGTGTAGAGTTTATGCTCTTGCAGGTGTAGTTTCATTGTGATACAAATCTAGAGTGAATCCAATAGCATAATGACATATCAAAAATTACAATCAAGATCTCTACACAAATGCACTAAGACATAAATAAATATATCTCATACACGAGCATTAACTTTTTCCATGTGTCAATCTACTAGTCTCTACATGCATGAGTCCCATCTAACCCAATTAGCAACTTGTCAAGCATCCACATACATGCACCAACATGCAACAAAATTTAAGAAAGTGCAAATCTTGCAGCTCCAAAAATCAAACAACGTCACATGTTAGGCACCCCATGTTGGGACCATAAATTTTCTCACATTTTACCAACCCCCAATTGCTTTTCTCCTGGGCCCGACAAGAATTTTCTTCTTATCAATGTTGTGATAGATAAAAATTAGGGAGATTAGTATGAAAAAATATGTTCCAAATTCCCATGAAGTTGGCCTCATGCATACAAATATTCCCCTAGTCATAGCAAAAACAAAACACAAAAGGTAATTGAGCTATGTGCTTCTGAGTTCTTTCTCAAGTTTCATTGGTATCTTTTCATTGTCATTTGTCATTTCATTATTCAACACCATTATCATGTCATGCATAGCCAAAATATAGTAGATCTACTCCTCATATCATAGAAAATTGTCCCGTATCA
>CM021109.1:488624076-488683916 GCA_007115665.2 Sequoiadendron giganteum | reverse complement strand
TGAGGCTCAAAAGATAGCATTAACCATTGAAAATAACAGAAAGGTTGCTAGGATGGTTAGTAAGAGAGATAATCCTTAGCATAGGAAAGAAAATACATACAGGAATGTAAGGCCCAGGCTTCATGATATGACTTATAATACAAACTAGAAGGATGGAAAGTCTATGATGGATAGGTCTAAAACTAAGGAGACACTTGATCCTTTAAAGAAGAGAGGGGCATATATGGTAAACAAGAATCCTTGGTGTCAAGTTTTCAACTTGCCTCATTACCCTGATCATTGTACTATAACCCAATTGATACAAGATGAGGAGATACTAGTAGATAATAATGAAGAGGACCATACAATCTATTTAGCTTCCCACACTCTTCATCCTATTGAGCAGGGATATTCATCTTTAGAAGAAGGAGGCTATGAATATGATGTTGATAACCAAAGGTACAATGTCCATATGGAAGAACAACAAGTCTTTTCTAATCATGAAGAAATCAATGATGAAAAATGTCCTCTTAGCTAGTGTATCATCTTAGATAGGAAAATGCAATCTAAGAAGACCAACTAAGGAAGAAATTAAGAAGTTAACCATCGCAGCAATGGAATAGGCCAAAAGAAAATATTGGTTGAGAAACAAAACAGTGAATAAAAATGAAGGTGTTCCAAGAGGAATATTTGTGAAACATAAGAAAGCACCACAAGGAGCTCCAAAAAGGACAGAAAATACGCAGCCTAACAAAAATGAACAAAATCATAAGGAGGAAAAAAAGAATTGCACAAGGATAAGAAAAAATCTGATCAAACAAGCAAAAAAGAAAAAGAGGAGCATATAGGAGAGTCATTGGAGAAAAGGAAGATGATCAAAATAGAAAGTGCTTCTTTTGATTTTACACAAGTTTTATCCTAGGTAAAGATGTCAGTCCCATTACTTGAAATGATGAAAATAAAATAATATAGGGATAGTGCTATGTAATTAATATCTAATGGAAATGATAAAAGCATAAAATTTGAGAGCAAAGGAAATGCTAAGACCAATAATAAGAAGGATCGGGTGAAAGTTCCCGAGGTTTGTTTAAATGATGCATTGATAAATCCTCCACAAGTTGATTCATTCTTCACCACATTACTTGTAAATAACAAATTGGTAAGAAATTGTATGATAGACTCTAGTGCTGCAATCAACATCATGCCAGTTGGTGTCGTGAAACAAATTGGCATGTGGGTGGACACTAATGGTGGCATGTGTTATGCTATGGATGGAAGGCCTATCCCAATGATAGGAATTATGAAAGATATAGAGGTGAAATTGGTTGCGTATCCACAAGCGACTTATAATATTGACATAATTGTGATTGATACGCCTCCTCAGTTTGGAATGCTTTTGTCAAGACAATGGACTGCAACACTCGGAGGAAATGTATAGTTCGACTTGTCATATGCCACAATAAAAATCAATGGTGAAGAGGTCAAATTATATAGAGAACCAAGGATGAATCAAATTGTGGATCATGTTCCTCAAGAGTAGATAAATTGATGATGTGATGTAAATATAGGGAGTTTCAGAATAGAGCCTTCCCAGCTTAAATTGGTGAACACTAACCTAATTGATAAGCATGTTTCTAGAGATCATCATAGTGTGTGGAAAATGTATTTTGATGGAGCATGTAGCCAAGAAGGAAATGGATCTGGATTAGTATTTATCTCACCTAAAGGTATTACATTATTTTATTCATTTATGTTGATGCTCAAACGTACAAATAATATAGTAGAATATGAAGCCTTGCTAATTGGTTTGAATATGGCTATCAGACACAAGATAAAAATTCTAACTATTCTTGGAGTCTCTGAGTTGATTGTTTCACAAGTCAGGTCAAAATATGCTACAAAAAACAAAAGGTTGAAACATTATAGAAATTTTGTATGGGATACAATTGAATTATTTGATGCTTTCTCAATTGATTGGATAGATATATCAAAAAAATTGATGGCAAATTTCCTAGCTAATGTAGCCCTAAAAAGAGATGATATCACCTTGGCTGGAGTATCTTAGGTTGAATTCAAAACAAGGCCTGCTATCCCTGATAATATCTATAGTTGAAATTTTTTCAATGATGAAATTGATCTCATAAAATTTCTCCATTGCATAGACCAGTATGAGACCCAGGAGATTGAATTTAATGCATTTGTTGAGGAAGTAGGTGGTAAGCAGACTATGTTTGGAAAAGAAGTCTTGCAGCTTAAAAATAAAAAACTTCCTAAAGTACTTGTGGAATTAGAAAGGGTATATGATGGAAATGGCCACTCTCTCATGAAACAGACACTAGTAAAGAGAGAAGATATTGAAGAAATCAATCTAGGGACTGAGTTAGCACCAAAAAAGGTTTACATTGGAAAGAAGATAAGTCCAACAATCAAGAAAATATTGATTTCATTGTTGAGAAAATACAAGCATGTCTTTGCTTGGTCTTATGAGGATCTCAAAGCATACAAAGAAGATATTTTCCAACATGAGATTGCATTAAAGCCAGGTGCAAAACCGTTTAGACAAAAACAAAGACCCATCAACCCAACTTTGGAACCTAAAATGCAAGAGGAACTAGAAAAAAGCAGGGATGGAGGTATTATCAAACCCATTAGACATTCAACATGGGTCTCAAACTTGGTTCTAGTAAGAAGGAAAAATGGGGACATTAGACTACGTGTGGAATTCATAAATTTAAATGTTGCATCCCTCAAGGATAATTACCCTCTCCCAAATATGGAAGCCATATTGCACAAAGTAGCAGGATGTGAGTTGTTGTCAATGATGGATGGATTTTCTAGATATAATCAGGTCAAAGTTAGAGAATTTGAGCAATATAAGACAACTTTTACTATGCCATGGGGGACATATGTCTATGTAAGAATGCCATTTGGCCTAAAAAATGAAGGGGCAACTTTCCAAAGGGCCATGGATGTGGCATTTGTAGATTTGATCAATTCTATAATGGTTGTGTACCAAGACAACCTCACTGCTTATTCCAAAAGAGCATAAAACCATGTGGAACACCTAGAGAAAATATTCATCAAGGCTCTAGAATATGGCATCAGTCTCAATCCCAAGAAATTTCATTTTTTTGTCAAAAAGAGTAAGCTTTTGGGGCATATTGTATCAAAAGAAGGGATTAGGATAGACCCTGAAAGAGTAGAAGCCATAGACAAAATCCCCATTCCCAAAACTATCAAAGCCATTCAATCATTTTTTCGAAAAATTAACTTTGTTAGGAGATTTTTATCAAATTTTTCAGAAACCATTAAACCTATATCCAAAATGTTGAAAAAAGGAGAAAAGATAGATTGGACTGTAGAAGCCCTAGAAGCTTTTATATGCATCAAAAAATCCATCAAAGAAGCCCCCATTCTAAAGTCTCTTGATTTTTCCAAACCTTTTCAAATATTCTCTTTCGCCTCATTTCACACTATAGCAACTATTATGTTACAAAAGAATGATGAAGGTCATGAGCAACTTGTATCCTTCTTTAGAAAATCATTGCAAGGGTCAGAGTTGAAATATGATATTATGGAGAAACAAGCTTTTGCATTAGTCAAAGAAACAAAAGCTTTCAGACCATATCTAGTTAGAGCCAAGGTAGTTGCATATGTACCACATGCAGCTGTGAAAGAAATTTTGGTGCAGAAAAAGGTGGCAGGGAAAAGATGTAGATGGATTAATAAAATCCAATAATTTGATATGGAAATTTAGATTACCAAGTTAGTAAGGGGACGGGGCCTTGCCAAGCTAATGGCATAAACCAATATTGAAGCTAACCGGATTCGTAATGTGGAAAATGAAGATGGCATAGTTGCGAGCATTGAACATACTCTTTGGTACACAAACATAGTGTATTATCTTAGACACATGAAGTGCCCTGAAGGGTTGAATGATAATCAGAGGAGGACTCTAAAGTTGCAAGCATCCAAGTATGTATTCATAGAAGGGGATCTTTTTTGGAAGAATAGGGATGGAATGCTATTATTGTGTCTAGATGAATCACAAGCAGAACATGTCTTGAGGGAGATGCATGAAGGAGTGTGTGGAGGTCATTATTTTGTCAAAACCACTACACATAAGATTCTGAGGGCTGGCTATTACTGGCCTAGGGTCTTTAATGATTATTTTGCACATGTAAGGAGGTGTGAATCTTGTTAGAAGTTCTCAAGAAAATTGAAATATCAAGGAGCCCTATCACTTAGACCTTTACAAGTAGAAGCCACTTTCCACCAATGGGGAATTGAATTTATTGGGGAAATGCAGGAAAAGTCAACTAGAGGACATAAATGGATACTAGTGGCTACTGATTATTTCACTAAATGGGTAGAGGCAATCCCAACTAAACAAGCAACAAGCAAGGTGGTGATAAGCTTTCTGATGGAAAATATCATAACTAGATTTGGCACACCAATAAGGTTGACCACAGACAATGGGATTTGTTTTAGATCTGATGAATTCAAAAACTTTTGTAATACGTATGGCATTATTGTTTCTTATGCTTCCCCTTACCACCCACAAGCAAATGGTCAGGAAAAATCTAGTAATAAAAGTCTTTTAAAAATTATAAGAAGGATGTTAGATATAAACAAAAAGGCATGGAACTCAAAGTTCAAAATGGTTGTATGGGTGGATAGGATTACAATGAAAAAGGCAATTGGAAAGTCTCTATTTGAACTGGTATATGGAACACAAGCTAGGATGCCACTGCAAAACCTTTTACCAGTTTATAATTTCATTCTTCAAGAGGATTTAGATATTCCATAACCAATGGAGGAAAGGATAGAGCAGCTTGCAAAACTTGATGAAATAAGGAGAATGGCTCAAAAGAAAAATGTGAAGCTACGATCACAAATGAAATACCTTTTTGATAAGAAATCCAAAAATAGAAAATTTGAGGAGAATGATTTGGTATTAATGTGGAATGCCAGATTTCAAGAAAAGGGAAAGCATGGAAGGTTTGAATCTTTATGGTTAGGTCCCTTTGTTATCATTAGGAAAGGAGGGGAGGACTCCTATTATTTTCAAAACATGTCAGGAGAGGAACACAAATTTCTTGTACATGGCAGTTCCTAAAGCACTTCTTTTCTTGAAGAACATAGAGGATTAAGGGTTGCCAGTGCATGGGAAACTCTTGAAAAACCTCTTAAAATGTGTCATTTCCATGCACATTAGAATACGTGAAGGTTAGGGATTGCCAGTGCATGGAAAATTGTTGGACAACCTTCTAAAAATAGTCAAAATTTTCCATGCACAGTAGAATAGGATTTCATGCCACTTCCACCACTCTTATTTTGCCTCATTTTCTCCACCATTCCATGTTACTTACTACTTGGTCTACTCTCCCAGTGATCTAAATTCTTGCAATGATCTCACAATCATTCATCCCCAGATGAAGCCACTATTGGGACCATAAATTTTATCACATTTTACCAGCCCCCAATTGCTTTTCTTCCGGGCCCCACTGGAATTTGGTTCTTATCAATGTTTTGATAGATAAAAATCAGTGAGATTAGTATGGAAAAATCCATTCCACAGTCCCATGAAGATGGCCTCATGCATACAAATATTCCCTTGGTCACAACAAAAATAAAATACAAAAGGTAATTGAGCTATGTGCTTCTGAGTTCTTTCTCAAGTTTCATTGGTATCTTTTCATTGCCATTTTTCATTTCATCATTTGGCACAATTATCATGTCATGCATAGCCAAAATATAGTATATTTTCTCCTCATATCATGGACAGATGCCCCTAATCAGAGAGATCATACACATAAATTCCCAACCAATACATCATAGATCCCTCATTTGAACATTTCCTACAAATTGACGAGACATGAATTAGGTGACAGTGATCTAAAGGTCCATATGATAACAAAGTTTCATGATCAGAAGGACAAAGCCTATTGTCCTACCCATGTGAAGTCATTGATTTAATCAAAATAATCAAAGAAAATCCTTTGAAGACATACCGAGATCAAAATTCACACTGATGGAAATCCCATTGTTGAGAGACACACATACTCCTATCGATAAAATCAAGGGATTACTGTATCGGGGAGACATACATCTTCGGCTTGAAATTATTGGATCTCACAAATCTCATAAGTCAGGATGATGGTGGAAGTATTGGGGAAGGTCTCACCGATTCACTCGAATGAATGAAGCAAGAGAAAGAGACATATTGGGGAGACATAAAATATCGAATTGAAACTATCAAGTCTCTCAGATAAGGAGAGCCTCACCGATAAGATAGATGTCGGGTAAGTCTTGCCAACCCTCCCCAATTAATAAAGCGGTAAAAAGAAGCACATCGAGGAGATTAAAGCACATCGGAGAAGCATCTCATTCTCTTGGCGAAGGGTTATGTCAGCCCGATGGTGGTAAATGAACAGATTATACTTTTTGGTAAGACATAGGGTGATGAGAGAACTAAACCATCTGCACATTGGTGGAACTTTCCAATTTTATCTCTGAAGTAATATAAGCTGAAGGAAAACAGAAAGGATTATTGCTTGGCATCGGTGAAAATGTCGAAATGTCTCGTCGATCAAGAGAAGGAACTAAAAGGATATTTCCAATCGAAGATACATTCAGTTATGTCTTAGTGATTGATTAAAAGTGTATAAATGGATATGAAACCAAATGAGAAACACAATTCGTCCTAAGGTGAAAGGGGTCTCACTGATGAAATATTTTTCGTCTCTCTGACAATTTGAATTTCAAAAAGAATGTTTCATTCAATTACAAAGGCTGACATTAATGGCCACATGAATGAACTCCATATGACATTCATGATCAAATGGAAATTAAGAACAAAAGGAATTATCAAGAATTGCAACAAGAAAGCATAGGAGGCTGAGCAAAATTCAGGGAGCACAATATAATTCAAAAATCACAAGTAAGTCCACAAACTCCTCTGCAATTAGCAAATTGTAGTTCAAAGGATTGAAAAATGGAAGGCTCTAGTTCTAGAAAAATAAAAAGTAGGAAGGAACAGGGTGAGGGTAGTCATAGTAAAAGAAAAAAAAATGGACTAAAACAAGTGATGACCCAAAATCAATGAAGAGGAAGTTCAATCAGGACCTCATTGATCAATTGCCAAACTCTGGGCCAAGGGCTAGGAGGTCTACACAATTAAGGGATGATGTAGACAAATTTGAGGACAAATGTAAATATTAGGAGATACTTGGACTTCTATCAGGGGATATGAATTGTTTTTGTTCCATTTCCATCAAAGAAATAGGTTTGAACCAATGTGTAATCCATGGAACCTTGATTTGGGGAAATTGATTGTTCCCAATGTGTTTGTGAATGTTGAACTGATGAAACTACTGGCTACAACCTTGACTTGAAGGCTATTTGTGATTTATAAGGAAAACCATTCATATTTGTGTCTAAGGTTGCAATTTCAGAAGTTTTTAACCTAAGTGGCCTGTGTGATGATTATGTATGAAGACTTGGAAAGGTAATATTCTAGGATGGATACAACCTACAAAGGGTGGAGATTTCCATTGCATAAACCCATAAAATATGGGAACCTCATCCCAATTGAAGATGATGATGGAACACCTTTTCATGTTGATATATTTGAACCTTACTTGAAGTATACTTACCTCTCAGTATGTCAAGTGTTAGGGTCTGAGGCTCCTGAATTCATGTTAATTGGACCAATGGTGAATGTGGTAGATGTTCAATGCCATAATGCTAGACCATTCGATTATGCTGCTTGCATTTCCAAGGAGATTGACTCGGGGTTGGAATATCAAAAATGAATCGCCCACATTTCATTTCAAACATTATTCCATTCTTATGCACTTGATATTCTACTATGGTCAGGAGATGGCTGACTGGTATTGTTATATTGATGCTACCATGATCAGGGCATATGGTTTTGAGGATACACCCTTCCTCTTACCAAAAATAGTTCCAAATAGAATTGCATATTTGGAAATTGTTAGGAAGATGGACTATTCAAGCTTGATGAATTTAAGTGCCTATGAAAAACAATCTTTTATGCCAAGTACTTTATGTTTTGGGGATTTTACTATGTTTTGAAAGGAAGGATATGATCAAATTTTAGACAAAATGTCACATTTCAATCTGAAAAGGGCTACACCACGAAAAGGGTTTGATCTAGAAGGGTACATTGATACTGCTGGAAAGAAAGTGAATTTGGGTAGATATGTACATATAACTTACCTAAAAGATGATATAATTTGAAGCATGGAGGAAAGGGAGGCTGAATTAGCCATTGATGAATATAACAGGAGATTTGAACAACTAAAAGATATAAAAGAGGTAGAAATTTTATCCTCTGGAAGTGATGAGGCCACCGATGAAAGGAAGCATCAAATTCGCAATGACATAATTTAGAAAACCAGAATTGAAAAATATCAACCCTCCAACAAAGAACAAGAAGTTGATGAAAAATATGATGTAGATACTAGGCATCTCACTTATAGATCATTTTTTTATGACAATGAATTTACAACATCATATGAATTTAGGTCATTCCTGTGCAAGAAAAAGGGGAAGGAGATAAGGAACTCTGACACGAGTATCACACATAACAATGAGACTGAATTTTTGAATACTTTGGAGATGGACATGTGGAAAATGAAATGAGAAATATGACCCTAGAAAAGGGAAGAAAATTGCTACAAGAATCTGGTGTGATGATCTTCCCTAGTTTGGATTTAAATTCAACTCTTTTCTTTGATAGTTTCTTGCACAATAATAACAATACTCACAAACTCAGCCCTAAAGAAGTTACAGAAGTGTATATTGGATCCAAATACAATCTAGATGAGAACTCTCTCATGATTTGGGAATTGTATCCACCACATAAGAAATATGTGATCGTTGATATAGAAAGGGCATTTGGATATGTGATGACACTGAAGGTAGGTGAAGTTGATCTTTAGCCACTGTGGATATTGGCATCAATGTGGCCAAGTTGAACAAAGCATAGATTCAAATGATGATAAAAGAGAGGGAAATGTACAAAAACAACAATGAAAGAGTATTAAGAGAAAATGAATTTCTAAAGGATGCTAGGTTATTGACATAGGGATAAAGTTCTCATTCTAAGAGAAAACAAGAGGAAGCATACATGGCTAAGACAAGATATGAGGCACTCTCTACAATATTGTAGAAAAGGCACACTAACTTGATGATTTGGATGAACAAATTATGGGGAACTCGTTCCCAAAGTCATATTGCAATTCAAGAGCGCAAAAGAGTGAGTTATCGAATCCAGGAAAGAGTACAAGAAGCTCAAAACAAAGATCCCCTTGACAATAAAATCATAATAGCTGCTAAAGACCTCGAGAGAAAGCATAGGGAATATCATGATGGACTTCAAGGTGATACAAAGGAACTAGTTGATGTTGAAAAAGAGGGAGTTCTTACACTGTTCAAACAAGGAGGGGAGAAGAAGGATAGATATGGATGGATAGAGGAGTGCAAATTGATATTGCAAAAGGCTTTGGAAGTAGCCAAGGATAAGGAATCGGTGTTAGATGAAACTTGTGAGCATCTGGAAAATATGGTAATAATGGAGATAGCAATGAGGAATGTAGTGGAGGATGTTGATACTCATGGAAGACAAGATTACTTGGATCAGATGACTAAAATTAATTTGTGGCTAACTAGAGCCTAATCTTTATGTTTATTTGTTGTTAATTTGAAAAAGACTTTTATGAAGAGGTGTGTCATCTTCATAATATTTATATTTATGTTTAACTCTTGATGGTTGAAAGGATATAAGATATTAGAATAGGTTAGGATAGACAGATAGTAGAAATTTTCCATAATGTTTACATTTCAAAAGACTATGTTGCAAGCATAATCTTTAGGAAATCAATGAAAGTTCTATGATTCTATGGCTCCATATTGGCATCAATTGTTTGTTAAAATTATTCAATTATCCGATTGTCTCCAACTTAATGTTTCCTTGTTATTTAAGTTGGTATATCAATTATATATTAAATTTATCAATGCACATTTGTTGTACTTGTGTGATGTGATTTCTTGGTTTCTTTAAAAAAGAATTCAATTCCTTTTGATCGACCACAGTAATTTGGAAGTATTATTTGGATTAGTAAGAAGAATCATATAGTTAGGATTGATATTTTGTCTCTAGTAGAGTTTTCCAATTACTTTTTTGCATGTTTATACAATTTATAAACCAACAAAGTGTGCCAAATAGTTTGAATTATTTCTGATACTAGCCATTCATTCTAGATCTTCACTTGACTCCATTTACCCAACAAGGCACTGGTCTTATTCACTTCACCATTTAATTTTATCAAAACTGTTTTCAAAACCTCACATCTGTTAACTAAACATATTAGTTTTCACCTTGATATTTCTTATACAATTTATACCAAATTAGGATTATATCTTTCCACTCCCAATTTTCATTATGGATAGATTGAACAAAAAGGAATCATATAGTTAAGTCTGCATCATTTGCATTAGGTACACCCACCTAGGTTTAACAAATCCTAAAGAGTAGAAGGTTCAATTACATTAATTGTCCTTGTACGTTAACCAATAATGTGTCAAGAGCTTGGTAACCTCTTTTGGTTCAAACCTTCATTTTTGAGACCTAACACCTCATAGGGAAAATTAAAATTTCTACCAAAATATAACTCACCCACAACTCCAAGTCACGCTTAGTGACAACTCAACCTCTGTTAAGAAATTTTCCTCTCCAAGCTTTAGTCAACAAGTCAAATTAATGCCACATGGCATCATGGTGCCCATCCTAGAGGTTTTAACAATTCTCAATGCCAAATTGAGCACCCAAGTAACAAGTGTCACTTCTTACATCTACTTTTCCAAAGAGATAAAATTGCACATAAGTGGACCCCACCAATGCTTGTTTAAAAAACCAACTACCTCATGTCAGCATGACACCCATTCTAGAGGTTTTAATGCTTGATTCCTTCCCAATTGATCACCCATGTGACATGTTTCACAATACTGCACTTCATACCTTGCATCTAGTATGCCAACTCCCCACTAGGTCCTACAAAGTAACTAAGCAATTTGGAAAAAAAATATTATTGCATTTAATAAATAAATTCAGAAACTTAGAGGAAATAATTAAATAAATAATCATGTGACTGTCTAAGGTTGAGACACTTTAATCCCAACAACAACCACCCTAGGCTAGTATAAATTTTGGTACAACAAGTAGGAAAAATGTTCTACAACCAAATAAGACTATTGGTAAAGCTAACAAAGAATAGTAACAACCATAAGTCATCCATTCAACAAAGTTGGACCTTGTTGGTCCAAGATTTTCACCTAAGTTTATTCAACCTCCTTTTAATATAGTTGATTAGATGAAGAAGGATAACCTAAATGTCACCATGTGGGAGGATTTTTCCATCCTATCTCAAAGGGATTTTCTGCAATAAGCTTTGAAAGGGCTCAAGCAACTAAATTATATGCTAGAAAAAGAAGTAACTACTCCACCAACCAACCTAGTGCAACCCAAGGAAGAGGGGAATTCAAGTAAAATAATTAATCCATACCATTTCTATTTTTAATTAATTATTGGAGATCATAGTACATAATTGTATGATTGATCCAAGGGCTAGCATTTATGTTATGGAAAAAAGGTAGATGATCTCTTTGGCATTAAGTATGAACCTATGGCTAGAGCAGTTTTGGAATTGGATGTCATTGTTGCCAAGATATTAGGGGTCATTCAATATTTAAAATTGACCTTGCATACATGTTGTGGCTACACTGTTTTGCAAGAGATTTTAGGAATAAACCTCCCTACCTTATTTGCTATATGTTTTTCTAGATAATTCATTGCTAAGATAGGTAGATACATATCCTCTAATTGGTCACACATGCTATTCACAACCAGGTATGGTATGAAAGTGACCATAAAATATAAACCCATTGAAAAATATCGTATTGAACCCTACAGTCCAAGCCCCATAAACATGAATTGCACATTACATGATCAAAAGTATGAGTATTATGTTCATGAGCCTACTAATCTTTTGGAGGAGGTTCATATTGGTCTACTAGATGAATGGGGTAATGTGTTTTAGTTTGACCCACTCACTGAAGTAGAAGAGACTGGTCTTGGAGCTTACCACATTCATGAAGAGAACACTCTTATCCTCAATATCATGAAGACTCAAGGAGATTCATATGGGTTGTGGTAGTTTTTTTTTATGGCTCTAGAAACAAGAATGGTGCAAGTGTTAGTATAATGTTGGTATCCCCAACTAAGGAGAAGTATTACTTCTCTTTCAAACTTTAATTGAGTTTCATTAACAATGTGGTTGAGTATGAAGCCCTCATCCAAGGTCTCCAACTTACATAGAAAGGGAAGATTAAGTTGTTGCAGGCCTTCAAAGATAGTGAATTAATTTTCAACCAAATTAGAACTTAGAGTATAACCAAGAATAACATGCTCAAATCCTAAACACATAGGTTTTGGGATTTGATTAAGGGGTTTGAGAGTTTTGACATTTAGACTATTCCTAGAAGTCATAATAAGCATGCTAATAGACTTGTAGTAGTTGGTGCTCATTTTGATATACCAACATATATTTCTAACAAGAAGGAGAAACATATCAGGCTCATTGTAAGCCCTGTTATTCCGAACAACTAGGTAGATTGGAAAGTCTTTCAAAATGATAAAAAAATTATCAATTTTTCTTCAAGAGGAAGTAATTTTTTTCACTATGAGTTAGTCTAAGTTACAAGGTTAAAATGAAGATCAAATAATGCAACTAAATATCAACACGTTGCCAAAGGGTCTCATCACCCTTGAAGGTATCATTAATTTAGATGATTAGTTGAAGTGATAGAAAATGAACCTAGCTACAAAGAAGGGTGAATTCAAGCTAGTTGCAATTATAGAAGGAAGATCTTTGAATTTGGGGAGGTTATTTTTCTAAGACTAAAAATGAAACTTTCATTAAGATTTGTCAAGTTTATGATCTGGTGTGATTACATGGACCTATGAAGATTTAAAAGGTCTTGATCCAAACTTGGACCATCACACCATTGATTTAGACCTAGATGTTAAGCTTGTAAGAAAAATAAATACCTATAAATCTTATGATTGAGCCTTTGTTGAGGAAGGAGTTGACTAAATTAATAGAGTCTAGTATCATATTTCCTATCAAAAATTCTCCAAGCTTGAAAAAATTAGTCCCTATTAGAAATAAGAATGGGGAAATAAATATTTGTGTTGATTTCAAAGACCCGAATAGAGCCTCCCTAAAGGATGACTACCATCTCCCCTCCATGGAGTAATTTTTTTAAAAATGTAGTGGTTCAAAAAGGTTCTCTTTCTTGGATGACTACTCGGGTTACAATCAAATTCTAGGCCAAAAATCTGATCAACATAAGACAACATTTACTACCAAATGGGATACCTATGCTTATTTCAAGATGTATTTTGGGTTAACCAATGTTGTACCACCTTTCAATGAGCTATGGAAATGAAATTTCAAGGTGTATTACAGATTTTTGTGTTGGTATACTTGAATGACATAACAATTTTTTTAAAACATGAAAGTTATCACTTCATCCACCTTGAACAATTCTTTAAGAAGTGCAAGAAGTATGGTGTTTCCCTTAATATAAACAAGTGTGTCTTTTCCACTGACCAAGGAAAAATACTTGCACACATTATTTCTAAAGATGGTTTGGCCATTGATCCAAAGAGAGTGGAGTCCATCCTATCCATTCCACTCCCAAGCCACGTGAAAGGATTACAAATATTCTTAGGAACAATTAATTTTGTGATAATATTCATTCCCAACCTTATTTCTTTGGTAAATCCTCTTACCTCTATGCTAAAGAAAAATATTATTTTCAATTGGACCATATAAAATAAGGATAGATTTTAATGTATCAAACAATAAATTTCTTAGCTTCCCACCCTTGTCAATCGCAACTATGACAAGGACTTCATTATTTACACTTTTAGAGGAGAAGAAATCATATTAGTTGTATTGACACAACTAAATAATTAAAATATTGAGCAATTTATTGCCTTCTTCAATGATGGACGTAAATATTATGAGATCAAGTATAGCTATGTTGAGAAACAAGTCCTTTTTGTTGTTATGCAATTAAAAAAATTTAGGCACATGTTGTCTAACAATAGGATCTAGTTAATGGTCCCTCATGCTAGTATCAAATTTTTTTGTTGAGCAAAGATATTCATTAAAAAATAGTTGGGTGGGTTACTAGGGTGATGGAGTATGACATTGATATTAAGATCACCAAGCGTTTGAGAGGAAAGGGGTTGTTTGAGAAATGTTTCTCATCATTTGACTCTTATAGAGGTTTCCCTTGTGTTACAAGAGCACTCAATACCTAACATTGACACTCAAAATAGTTGGGTGAATGATATGACCACCTTTTTTGTAGGAGGGTAAGTATCCTCTAGGTTTGGATAAGACCAAAAGAAGAAATTTTCGATTGAAATCCATTCCTTATGTCTTACTGGATGGCATACATTTTAGATAGGGACTCAATGGGTTGTTGTTGAGGTGCATTGAACAAAATAAGGTTAGCAAATTGTTAGAAGAATTAAATTATGGATGTTTAGCTGGTCATTTTTTTGCAAGGACCATTTCTACTAAAATAATGAGGGTTGGATATTATTGTCCAAAAATATTTAAGGATTCTCACAGATGGGTGAATAATTATAGGAAGTGTCCTTTCTTTTCAAAAAGCTAGTTTTCATTCCTCTTCATCTCATTTAGGAAAACTAGCCATTTACACATTGGGGATTGGATTGTATTGGTATGATAAATCCACCATCTGGTGTTGTTCATAAATTTATTTTAATAGCTACTGAATACTTTACTAGGTGGAGAGAGAAAATTTCCTTAAATAATGTTGTGGGGACTTTAGTTCTTGAATTCCTTGATAAAATTGTGACTAGGTTTGGTGCCCCTTCCACCATCATCTTTGATAATGCCAATATTTTTATTGGTACTCATACCAATGATTGGGAAGTTAAGTATGGTATATACTTTAAAAATTAAATTATTATTCTTAAGGTAATGGCTTGGCTAAGTCTTCAAACAAAAACCTCATCAAGATTATTAAAAGAACTATTGAGGATGATCAAAGGTCTTGGCATAGAAAACTAAAGATAACCCTTTGAGATGACATGATCAATCCCAAGAGATATATTGGTGATTCCCCTTTCATGTTGATTTATGGAAGGGAGGAAAGGCTACCATTATCACTAGAGTCACCTTATCTTGAGTTAGCACATTAACAATGATTAGTAGAAAATAATTTCATGATAGTAAGGTTGGAAGATTTGATGGAGTTAGAAGGGACCAAGAGAAAGGATATGCATACCCTAGAGACTCACCAAGCACAATTCAAGATAATATTTGATAGGAAATTTTTCCATGGAGTACTTCAAGAGGTTGAGTTGGTATTGAAAATGGATGAAGACGGAGCCAAAGTAGGAAGACATACCAGGTTTGATGCCATTTGAAGTGATACATTGTGATCACTAGTTATAAGGAGGCCAATACATTCCATCTCTCTAGGTTGGATGGTAAGGCTCTCCCAATTTGAGTTAATGAAATTCATCTCAAACTTTATTTCTAATGGGTTTTGAGAATTCATGTACATATTAGCTTAGTTTTTGCTTTTCCAAGAAGTGTTACTACACACTCTACATTCTAATTAAGGAAATGCATGGTCTAGGTGTTTTTTACTCCAAATGAAATCCTACACATGTTGTGGTTGTGTTTATTTTGAGGAAAGCCAATTTTTGTAGTTCACCTTATGACTCTATTCCCAATGGAATGATAAGGTCCCTAGATTCCATGATTATTAGGAAATCATCCAATATAAATTTCTAAAATGTTCTCACTTTATGCCACCCCTTTTTATTCCCATCAATTATAATCGATCTAATAAATCTTGATGGTTTTTTATGCTCCAATATTCCTCTAGTAATTTTATTATTCCCTTTCTAATATTTAGTCATATACATATATAAAAGTTTTCAAAAAATATGGCTAACTAGTAGCACTTTTCCAAAATTCTAGCTATCTACTTGTTAAAAGCCTCAAAAAGTGCAAAAGTTGTCAAAAATGCAAAGTTTAAAAAATTCTTAAACCCTAGATAATCCCTAAGGTCATGTATTGACTTAATTTTTATTTCTTAATTGACTTGTTTAACTATCTCCCATGACTTAGTTCCTCGCTCAAGCCCCCCATTTTGTTCTTTAACCAACCCCTAAGCCTAGCTAACCGACCTAGCAACTTTTACACACATTCATATAGAGTAACTCAAGTGATTGCTCCCTTTGGGACCTATTTGGACACATGTTGAATTCCCACAAGCACACAAGTTCATTATTTTCCTACCCCATCAAGTTTGTAGGAACGCGGTATTATGACATTTGTCACCTCACTTCCTATTGAAATTGACAAGGTATTCCTTTATACTGCATCCACTTCCCTCTAGCTCATCCAAATCTACAGAAATATTATTTATTTATACATGTTAGCATTTGGTAGGCCATCAATGGTGGATCGATCATTCAAAGTTAGGGCCTAATGATGCTAAAGGTATTGTGGGTTGGATCTCACTTGGCATCCACATGGAACTCTTTAGTTTCATCATGATAAAATGGATTATCACTAGCCCAACTTGCACATTTATTTCTAGTCTACAAACACATAATGGCATGAAATCTATGTGATCTTAATACATGGCCTATTTTCTATTGATTTTTAACATCCATAGGTCTATTGAGATGGGTACCATTTCAATCTGAAAACTTGTGAAAAAGTGACACTTGGCCTTGTCAATGCCATGGTGGATGACATATCTTTCCTTTTCAAAATTTATCTATTTTTCGGGCCTATATATATGACTTGGAAAAGTAAGGTGATGTGGAAAATTTCTATTAGTTTGAATTTTCAAAGCGTATCAACTTCCAATTAGAATTATTTTTAATTTAGTCAAGACTTTTAAGAATCATTAGTCTTGCTCACATTTTTGAAGATCAATGGCCCATATTCAAACTTGAAGAACTAAGAGTGGAATGCTCTTGGTTCATGGAAAAAATTAGTAATAGCAAAAGTAACTATTTGTTACCATGTTCAATCCTTGAGGCTACAAGGATGATTTTAAATGTATTTTTTAACAATTGCAAGTGGAAAAATAGTGCTCATGCTTTAGTTATTGTTTGCAGACTACTTTTGTATTAGAGGGCCATCCCTAGTCATAATTTTGTTGCAGATTTTATGTGGGTTTCTACTCTTATCCATGTATTTATCAATGTGAAAGCATGGTTATGGTATCAAGGATGATGGGATTTTAGCTCAAGATTTGAGGTCTACATGTCTACACCTGATTTTTAAGGTTTTTGGCTAGGTTTTCCTACCTATTCATGTTCCCTACCCAATCATGTTTCATATTTATTGTATGACTTTTGGATTATATAAGGTTTTTTTATTCTCATTGTAATGGTCTTACCTAGTTTCTCTAGTAGACACTATAGTTTTATGCATTTTGCAACTATAAAATAGGCATATACCTTTGTATTAATGAGAATTATTATTTCACCTCTTCTCCCCTTTGGATATGTTGTGTATATCTATCTTACTTTCATATATGAATACATTTTTTACCATTTTATATTCCTATATTCTATGTTAATCATGTTTTTAAGAGATGGTTTTGAATCCCTTTTTCCTTCTAATATTGTGTCAAAACCTAACCTCCATATGTACCCCTATAAATTGGTGGAATAGATAATTGTGTAATTCATAAAACTATTTTTATTATTGCATTATTTTGTTTTAAGTAGGAAGAAAAAACTCTATTTTAGGTGTATCACCTATCCTTCCTTTTTTTTGCAATTTCTTCTCTCCCTTTTCCTCTATGAGCTAGTAGAATAGGACTAGTGATATGATTTCATATGTTGGATTGGACCAACATATCCACACCTAGTTTAGGAAAGGAAACCAACCTTCCCTATAGATCTAACCTCAACTACAAGGTCCCACACCTTGAGGTTATTTTCATTGTGTCATTGGAATTTGAACCTATGCTCGGTAGGGTACAATTTCAAGTGACAACAGTTCTCAATTGGGTTGGTGAAAAATATTTTTTTGGGTCTTAGAAGTAATTTTGAGATTGTTTATAAAATTGTGCCTCTATTTCATAGAGTGAAACCTTTGTTTCACATAGTTATTCCTCTGCATCACCAAGTTGTTGTTGTAAGAATGGATGTGTTTGGTGGTGTGGTCATTGATGTCAACACTATATAGGTTGAGTAAGTTGGATTTTTCCAAGTGCTTTTGAGAAAATTAGAAATATAATGAAATTTTTGTTGAAGTATGTTATGAGCGTGCTCCGGTATTGTGGTCTGCGTTTCTCTTGTGTTGAAAAAAATCCTATACAGATTTATAGGTGTGTTCATAAGCTTAAATGGATTGCATATTCTGAGTTTCAACTTCTAGTTTGATGGAGAGAAAAATTTATGTTCACCGATGTGTGAACAGGTTTGTCAGAGTTATCTGGTTGTTGACTGGGAGAATTTTTTTGGCTCCATAGTCCTCTGGTATTTGGTTTAAGATCTTGTAGATCTGGAAGACTATTCATTTTGATAGTTTATTTGTTCTGACAAATTTTCTCATGGTTTGGTGCTCTGGAAGACCTTCTCTGGAGTCTCTGTGTTTTGCTGGTTGTCTCGGCTAAACTGGTGAAGTGTTTTCTGCACATTAATTTTTTTGAAGTTGTTGCAGATGTATTTGCGTTGTTCTCAGAAATGGTAAATTGAATGGTGAAGAGTGTTGAGAAATCTGCATGTGTTTATCTTGCTAATGATGTGCGTACTTCAAAGTTCATTGGTGTTTTCATTAGGTTTGGCTGACCTAGTGTTTACATGGTACATTATGTTTTTGCATCGACTTGGGGAAGCATGTGTGTGATCCAAGATGTTGTTTGGATCCTAATTTAATATGTATTTGGTCCCCTCACATTCTTATCCATCGCGGGAATGTTGAATAGCCAACCTAGTTTGAATTTGTAATTTGAATTTGAATAGATGACCTTGGTGAATGTTTCTAAGGTTGAAGATGGTATAAAAGCAATTTAAGTTGTAGTGAATTTCATATCCATCCATCATTTGATTCGAGTAAGAGAAGAGTGTGTGAAAAAGTGCAAAAATCAAAGTGTGGAAGAGAGAATTAAGGCAATAGTACTTCATTATATTCATAATCTTCTGATCAAGTTGTGAAGTGTGCGTAACTCCTAGTGATGGATCATTATCTATTTCTTTGTATTTTTTGTAAGCAGTGAGCCTCTCTTTCTAGACAATGAGTCCTAAGGTAGTGAGCCCTTGATCCGGGTAGTGAGCCTTTGTATCTATGAAGTGAGCCCTCTAGTAGTGAGCCTTTGTATCTGGTATTGCATTACTACTATATTGTGAGTTAATCCTCACCGTGGTTTTTCCCTCATTAGGGTTTTCCATGTAAATCTGGTGTCTCTGGTATTGTGTTTATGTTATTTGCATTTCATGTTTATACTTAATAATAGACCGAGGTTAAAGTGGAATTGATTAAGTTAAGAAGTAAAGAATTTGATACAATTGATTCACCCCTCCCTCTCATTTGTCTTGTGCAATTCAACAATTGGTATCAGAGCGTTGGTTCCATGGTGAAAAGCTTAACCGCTTGAGGTAGATCAAATGGCGCACAAGTTGCAGCTTCCTATGTTTGATGGAGTTGATTACAGTGACTGGAAGGAATAGATGAGAATTTATTTGATTTCAATCATTTTTAATACTTAGAAAGTTGTAGAGACAAAGTATGTGATTCTAGTAGCTAGACCTTCTACTGCTGATGAAGTTGCAGCCTTTGAAGAAAATGAAAAAGCAAGGTTTTCTATCTTTAGTGCATTATCTAAAATTGAAAGATCAAAAGTTATTTCTTTAGCTACAGCTAATGAAATGTGGACAAAATTGAAAGATATTTATGAAGGGAATGAGAGAGTAAAGTTATCAAGGAAACTAACTGCTAAGAAAAAATTTGAAAATTTGAGAATGGAAGATGGAGAAGACATTGCAAGCTATTATCAGAGAGTTGAAACTATAGCAACTAAAATTAAGACTCAAGGTGGTACCATGAAGGATGAATATATAATTGAGAAGATCTTGATGACCTTACCAGATAATTACAGTGACAAAGTATCTTCTCTAGAAGAACAATATGATCCAAAGACATTTACTAAGGAATATCTATTTAGTGTCTTGACTGCATTTGAGATGAAAAAGTTTGCAAGATATAAGGAGAATACTGAAACAACCTTTAAAGCCATGAAGATAGATTATGATGATGATGATGATGATGTAGAAGATTTGGAATAAAATTTCACAAGAAGATTGAAGAAAGGTACTGGTAAATATAAAGATAAGTTTCCTTTTAAGTTTTTTGGTTGTGGAAATATTAGCCATTATGCATCAATATGTCCTAATAGAGCTGCACAAAATAAGAACAAGGATAATAACAATAATTTCAAGGATAAGAAGGATAGGAAGTTCAAGAAGTTTTATTATGTTAAGGAAGATGTAGGAATTTATGATGATGAATCGGGTCTTGAGGAAGACAAAGATGAATGTTTTGTTTCTAGCCTTGGAAAAAAAATGTGCAAAAGAACCTAGTCCAGAGTGTAAGAAGAATGAATCAAAAGGTACTCTAGTAACTAATTTTCATGCCAGACAGGATGGAGACTTTTGGCTAATTGAAAGAAGATGTTCAAATCATATGACTGGAGATAAGAGTAAGTTTACCAAACTTGAGAAGTATGATGGAGGTATAGTCATGTTTGGAGATGATTCTGGGGCTAAGATTATTGGTAAAGGAAAAATTAGCATTGATGGAAAATATAACATTGATGATGTCTATTATGTAAAGGTTTTAAGGAATAATCTTTTAAGTGTTGGAAAATGAGAAGCAAAGGTTTTAAGCTTGTGTTTCAGGATAGCACTTGTGAGATTAGAAACGGATCTGGAACTATGGTTGCAGTTGGAAGAAAAACTCATGGAAACATCTATCAACTCAAAGGTGGTGATGGTCAATGTTTTGTTTCTTAGATTAGTGAGAGTTGGATCTGGCATCATAGGATGGGACATGTGAATTTTGATAATTTGGTTAGGATTAGTTCTAGAGAAGTTGTGAGAGATCTGCCTAGAATCACAAAACCTTTAAATTCAATTTGTAGAAGTTGTCAGATGGGAAAATAGATAAGAAACGATTTTAAAACAAAGGATCAATCATCTACCAGAATGCTTGAATTAATCCACAAAGACCTCTGTGGTCCTACAAGAACAGGAAGTCTGAATGGTGATAGGTACTTTATTCTTTTAATTGGTGATTACTCTAGGATGACATGGGTTACATTTATTAGAGGAGAGTCTCAAGCTCTTGATAGATTCAAAGTGTTTAAGGAAAGAGTAGAAAATGAAGTAAACTTGAAAATTAAATGATCAAGATTTGATAGAGGTGGAGAGTTTACATTTGGGGAGTTCAATGCATTCTGTGAAGAGCATAGCATAAAAAAACATTTTTATTCTCCTAGAACCCCGCAACAGTATGGAGTTGTAGAAAGAAAGAACCAGACTGTGCAAGAGGTAGCTAGAACTATGATGAAAGAAGCAAATTTTCTTGATGTGTATTGGAAAGAATCCATTCACACTTTTTTTTACATTCTTAACAAAGTTCAAGTCAGAGGTAACAACACTAAGACTTATTATGAGTTATGGAATGGTAAGACTCCTATTGTGAAATAATTCAAGGTATTTGGTAGTAGATGTTACATTAGAAGAGATGAAGAAAATCTTGGAAAGTTTGATGCTAGATGTGATGAAGGAATTTTCCTTGGATATTCAAATAACAGTAAGGCTTACAAATTTTTTAATAAGAGACTAAGAAAAATCATTGAAAGTACTAATGTGAAAGTTGATGAAGGTATGTATAGATTGGTGGAGATAACTGAAGTTGAACCAGATGAGCCTATCTGTGTGCAAATACAAGAAGAAGAAAATGAAGATAAATATCAAAGTGAAGAAGAAGAAGAAAATCCAGAACCTGCACCTAAGACTCCTAAATATGTTCAAAAAAATCATCCAAGGGAATAGATAATTGGAGACAGAAGTGAAAGAGTGAAGATAAGAAGCAAAGTGGTTGAGGTAAATTTATGTTTAATTTTTAAAATAGAACCTAAGATTGTGAATGAAGCATGTGATAATGAAATTTAGGTTAGAGAAATGAAAGAGGAATTACAATAGATAGAGAAGAATGATACATGGGAACTAGTCCCTAGACCTGCAAACAAGAATGTAATTGGTTCAAAATGGGTATTCAGAAACAAATTGAATGAAGATGGAGAAGTGGTAAGAAATAAAGAAATATTTGTATGTAAAGGATATTCACAGGTTGAAGGAATAGATTTTGAAGAAAATTTTGCACCTGTAGCAAGAATGGAATCCATTCAAATGTTCTTGGAATTTTTAGCTCATAAAAACTTCAAAGTATATCAGATGGATGTCAAATCTGCATTTTTGAATGGAGAATTGGAAGAAGTATATATGGAGCAATCAAAAGGTTTTTCACTGTCAAACAAACTAGACATGTTTTGTAAGTTAAAGAAAACATTATATGGACTGAAGCAAGCTCCCAGAGCTTGGTATGCTAGATTGGATAAATACTTGACAAAGCAAGGATTCAACAAAGGGTCTGCAAATAGCAATCTTTACTTCAAATTTGAGAAAGACAAAATACTAATAGTTGTTGTCTATGTTGATGACATTATTTTTGGTGGTAATGAAGGTTTGTGTAAGAAGTTTGCTGAAGAGATGCAAAAAGGAATTTGAAATGTCTATGATTGGTTAACTAAATTTCTTCCTTGGGCTTCAAGTTAATCAAACTGACAAAGGGATATTCATTTCACAATCTAAGTATGTTAAGGAATTGTTAAAGAAGTTTGGAATGGATGATTCTAAACTAGTATGTACCCCTATGGTAACCAGATGCAAGCTGAGTAAGGATGATGGATCTGCTAAAGTTGATTAGTTCATGTACATATCCATGATTGGAGGATTGTTGTATCTTATTGCTACTAGACCAGGCATTATGCATGCAATATGCTTAGTTGCAAGATTTCAAGAAAAACTGAAGGAAGCACATGTTAAAGTTGTGAAGAGGATATTCAAATATCTTAAAGGAACTACATACTTTGGACTATGGTATCTAAAGGACAATGATTTCACTTTGAATTCCTACACTAATGCTAATTGGGTTGGATGTCTAGATGACAGGAAGAGTACAAGTGGAGGAGCATTCTTTCTTAGAGAAAGATAAGTCTCTTGGTTGAGCAAGAAGCAAGATTTGATTTCTTTATCCACTACTGAAGCAGAGTATATTGTAGTAGCATAATGTTGTACACAAGTTATGTGGATGAAGCAAACTTTGATGGACATAGGCATGGTGAGTGATGAACCTACTTCTAGCTTTTTTGGCAATACAAGTGTTATAAACATTTCAAAGAATCTAGTGATACATTCTAGAACAAAGCATATATCTATCAAGTATCACTTCTTGAGGGAGAAAGTATTGAGGAATGAAGTAAGACTTGAATATGTACCTACCAAAGAACAAGTTGTAGACATATTCACTAAGGCCCTTCCAAAGGATACTTTTGAGTATCTCAAAGGGAGGCTAGGGGTTTCTACCCCTCCTTTGAACTAAGAGCAAATGGAGGTGCATTAGTCTAGTAGATTCACAAACTCTTTTGTTTTGGATTGATGATTGGGGTCTACTCCTTAAAGGAGTAGAGAAGTGCATTGTTGTAGTATGTGATGTGGATGTACTCCTTAGGGGGTGTGAACATAGCTTTATATGGTAAGAATTTCCTTTTCCATTGATTTCAAAAGGGGAGAGAGAATTATGTGAAAATTATATGCTTGGTAGGTTGTCGCTTCTAAAAATCATGTAGGATATGGGATAGAGAATCATGTGAAACTTTTATGCTTGGTAGGTTGTTGCTTCTAAGAATGTTGTATGCTATCTTTGATGTTTTTTCACATCATGTGTTGCCATCAATGACAAAGGGGGAGGATTTTGCATGTATAGATGTGTTTTGCGGTGTTGTCATTACTGTTGTCATTGATGTCAACACTATACAGGTTGAATAATTTGGATTTTGCCAAGTGGTTTTGAGAAAATTTGAAATATAATGAAAGTTTTGTTGAAGTATGTTCTGAGCGTGCTTCGGTATTGTGGTCCACGTTTCTCCTGTGTTCAAAAAATTCCTATGCGGATTTATAGGTTTGTTCATAAGCTTAAATGGATTGTATATTCCGAGTTTTGGCTTCTACTTTGATGGAGAGAAAAATTTATGTTCACCGGTGTGTGAACTGGTTTGTCAGAGTTATCTAGTTGTTGACTGGGAGAAATGTTTTGACTCCACAGTTCTCTGGTATTTGGTTTCATATCTTGTGGATCTTGGAGACTATTCATTTTGATGGTTTCTTTTTTCTAACAAAGTTTCTTGTGGTTTGGCACTCTGGAAGACCTGCTCTGGAGTCTCTATGTTTTGTTGGTTGTCTCGACTGAACTGGTGAAGTGTTTTCTGCAAATAAAGTTTGTTGAAGTTATTGTCGATGTATTTGAGTTGTTCTTAGACATGGTAAATTGACTGGTGAAGCATTTTGAGCAATCCACGTGTGTTTATCTTGTTGATGATGTGTGTACTTCAAAGTTCATTGGTGTTTTCATTAGGTTTGGTCAACCTGGTGTTTACACAATACATTATGTTTTTGCATCAACTTGGGGAAGCGTGTGTGTGATCCAAGATGTTTTTTGGATCCTAATTTAATATTTATTTGGTCTCGTCACATTCTTATCCACTACGTGAATGTTGAGTAGCCAACCTAGTTTGAATTTGTAATTTGAATTTGAATAGATGACCTTGGTGAATGTTTCTAAGTTTGAAGACAGTATAAAAGAAATTTAAGTTGTAGTGAGTTTCATATCCATCCATCATTTGATTCAATCAAGAGAAGAGTGTGTGAACAAGTGCGAAAATCAGAGTGTGGAAGAGCGAATTAAGGCAACAATACTTCATTATATTCATAATCTTCTAATCAAGTTGTGAAGTGTGTGTAACTCCTAGTGGCTGATCATTATCTATTTCTTTGTATTTTATGTACGCGGTGAGCCTCTCTTTCTAGACAGTGAGTCCTAAGGTAGTGAGCCCTTAATCTGGGTAGTGAGCCTTTGTATCTAGGTAGTGAGCATGTGTATCTGATATTGCATTACTACTATATTGTGAGTTAATCCTCAATTGGTTTTTCCCTCATTATGGTTTTCCATGTAAATTCGGTGTCTCTGGTATTGTGCTTCTGTTATATGAATTTCATTTTTATACTTAATAACAGACCAAGGTTAAAGTGGAATTGATTAAGTTAAGAAGTAAATAATTTGATACAACTGATTCACCCCCCCTCTTAGTTGTCTTGTGCAATTCAACAGTTGTGCCTTTTTTCCATATAGTGGAACATTTGTTAAGTAAAGCTACACTTTTGTTCCAATTTGAAATTTGTAGTGTTTTAAAGGGTATGTGCAGGATCATCATGGAAAAAATAGGCCCTTAAGTGGCAATGAAAATTTAGAAAATCAGAGTTAGGCAACTTAACATAAAAATTTGAATAAGTTATCTATATTATTTCAAAAATATGTAAGAATAGAATTTGTAGAAAATTGAATGTAGTTTCTAAATTACTAGGTTTATTTTTTAAAAAAATCTATTTGGTGAAAATTTAAAATTTCAATGCAGTAGTACTTAAATTTTAGGGAAAAAATAAGTAGGTGTCTATCTGACCACCCTAACCACAATAAAATGATAATATTTTTTTATAATATTTTAGATAAAAGTAGAGGACTCATGTCCCGATGTGATGCATAATTTTTTATAATTCTTTTCCAAGTAAATAATTAATTATAATTTTTTTATTGCAACTTTAAAAAAAAAATCATATGTCTGACCACCTTAACTTGGTCAAAACTTCATGAAATTCAATGTTTGTTTTTAATCCTATAGTATGCAAAGCATGGAATGTGACACATATTTCAGATTCAAAAAATGTGATACCATTTGACAGCTATAGATTTTTTTCAATCAACCTATCAATCAGGACTTTAGTCGTAATTCAAATAGAAAATGAATAATAATTATTTATTAAATTCAAAGTGAAGAATAATTTATATTGGTGGAAAGCTGAGAATCTCCTTTAAAAACCCTTTTCATTTCATCAATTCTGGGTAGAAAAATAGTCGTCAGCCACATGGGCCATCATATCACTTACATATCACCACTTTTTGGCCCATCGTGATCCTGCACATACCCTAAAGTTATTTTTCTCATCTAACCTTCATTTTTTAGCAACTAACAAGTGGTGTAATGTATAATTATTTTCAAATTACGTTATTATTGAGATCACTAATGGTTTGATGTAGATTCATTGGTTCAAGGCTTTATTTTTAACTAATCTAGGAATCTAAAGTGTCTTAGTGGGTCAATAAACATTGTTTTTTTATGTTTGGAAGGGTGTGTAGATGTATGCTTTCTCCATGCACTTAGTGTGATCTTGGAGATTATAAATATCACATATAGTCATTTCTTTTATATTATGTGTTATGCCAAGGTTTTCTAGCTTGTGTGTATGCTCTCCTCTTATGTTTCATGTGATTGTGGGTGATCAAAAACACCACGTATATTATTTCCCATTAGAATGCCTACTTGACGATTTGATCACCTTAAGTATGACCTCAACCATATTTTTTTTGGGTATATAAAGGGAAAGAGTGAAATCTATACCCAAAATTTTATCTAGAATCATTTGAGCCAAGTTGCAACACCTTCTATCTAGTGAGACTTATTTGGTGATGATAGAAGGAGAGACCCTCCTAATCTTGGGCATTGCCAAACAAGATCATTATCCATATATACACTAAGAACCATATTTTTATAAGCCTTTAAGACCATTCGATTGCTACTTAGTGTGGTGCATGGTATAGTGTCATCCCTGTAGTTACTCATTATGTATCTCATTGAGTTAAGGTAGAGGATCCTTGGGAAAGATCTTAGAATATATAAGGAAACAAGAAATGTGAGACCTTGTGCCATTGGATCTCTAGCTACTAACTCTTGAAAGAGAGGTGTCTCATATTGATCTTGAGATATTATCCTTTTGCTAATGGGACCACATTAATTTAACACACCTACTTGAATAAATATAAGTTTTTTCTATTGTGCCTTGCATGTTTTCATGTGCAAGACTAGTGAGGCCACTTATCCTTATCAACTTGACATTCAATTTAGCCAATGTTTCTTCTTGTTGATTGTATCTTAACAAAAATCATCAAAACACCATCCTTGACTATAAAACTATGCTTCTATTTCATCATCGATGCTTATGGATCATCCTAAGACACCTTTGTGTAGTTTTTGTGAAACCGCACCTCTATTCCATCAAAAGGCACCTCTATTTCATAGAGTTGCACCTTTTTTCCACATAGTAACACCTCTGTAATGTGAATTTTCACCTTTTCCATTTCACTTCCATTTGACCACTTTTGATCTTCAAATTATAATATTGACATTTATAGACCTTCATCAGACATGGGAGACTCATCCTCAACCATCATTTCACCTAAACCATCAACCATTTCCATCCTTTTTATCCAAAAACCCTCATCTTTTCATCTATATAGGCATGAATTTGCACCCCCTTGCAAGTTCCCCTTTTACACCCTTCACCTTAGAAAAATAAAACTTGACAATGTAATTCCACATCCTCCATCTGTTTTCCATCTACTTGGCGCTTGTCTATAGTGTCGATGGGGGAAATTTTGTTGGGGATGCGCATGCAACGTCCAGATGTCTATGCGACACACTTCCATCCTGACAAGATTCCTACCTCTAGAATCTATGAAGGCTTTATTTTCTCCATTGGGGCCAAAGCATAACATATATGTGCCTCTTGACCAAACTTTGAATGGCTCTTTCCCTCCCAAATTCACCTAAAAAATGGTTATTGTCAACTCTCATTCATTCTTCTTCACATTTTGGACAATTCTCATGCTTCTGCACAACTCTTGAGAATTTTTTTGTAACTGCATGGCTACTTGCTACACTATCAACTCTACCACTCCAAAATCAAAACATTCTTCACATCTACCATAGAAGTTGCAACTTGGTGTCTTGTGAGACTTCCTTTGGTTTCAATATGGCCACATCGAATTTTCCACTGTTGTAAGCTTGTATTCCTCCCTCATTGACCTTGAGTGCCTTTGGTGGAGGGTGGTATTATTTGCTTACTATTGCATTGTTGTTGGATTTGAGTAACATAGTGCTCCTCATAGTGTTTGATATTTCCTTTTACCATAATTTCTTTATCGCATTTCTATTTCTCTATAGATATTTGGTTGTCTATGGAGGTGGAAACACCAAAATGGGAGTTTGACTGAGATAAGCCCCGAAATAGCCCCAAAATTTTTCTTTGGTCTACAGTGTGTACGTACTTGTTCATGTGAAAATTGTGGGAGAATTGGACCTTTCATGAGTTGAAATCTTACCTCTCTCATTCTTATCATTTCTTATAGCATCTCTCTTGATATTTGTGTTAATTTGTCATTTCTTGCTTTCATCGTCATCTCAAACTTTAGTAGCTAAGTTGTTAGTAGGTTTTTAGTACCTTTGGCTATCCTTTTTCACTGTTTGTCCATATGAATGATAATGCACCTATGAGACACTAGTGTGTCACATTTTTGTACCTATTTCACACTACTATCCTTTGGTAGAGAGTTGACAAGAGTCACGTTTTGTGTTCCCAAAACCTACTCACTTAGTCCAAATGTAACTTTCGGGTTAATATATTAATAGAAGCATTTAAAGTGCTCTTCATTCTCTACCCTTAGATCAAGAATAATATTAAATACTCATCCAACTTGAGGTATATTAGGGCATCCTTATACTCTTGACTCTTCGTGACCTGGATCCTTGGAGTAGTTTGTCCCCCTCCTCTATATTTTGGTGAACTTGACGTGAACTATTGTAGTTCCATTTTACGTTGTTGATAGACCCTTCTCTTGTTTTCAAGGAGTTATGTGGGTGTGTGTGTTGCAAGATGCCTATTGTTGTATCCCAACCTATGACCCCTAGTGGCATAGCTAGGAGGTTTCCTAAGCATTATAAAGTGAAACCTTGAGTGGGTCATTGCCTAAACCCTTGGAGGATTCTGCAATTTTTTTTGTCTAGTATACATAAAGATGGCTTCCTTCTTACATCTACCTATCCCATATGTGCAACTTGTGAGTGGATCTCCTGCTATAAAATTTACCTCATAGGATTTGTTGATGAGCTCTAATAGAGAACCACCCCCTTTTTACATCACTGCATGTATCAATTGGAATACCGTAACTAGTGTTCTCGTTGAACCTACAAGTCAAGTGAATGTTATTACAGAGGAAATCATGTTGATAATTTTTTTGCATAAGGATGGATATGATGAGTCTAGAAGCACTATGCATACACATGATGGGATTTTCGTCCCTCCCATCAGTTGTATCACCTTGTCAATCTTGGTTGGGCCTAGGGCTTTGAATGCACTCTTTGACATCATCTCAAGGTTTTAACTATTCAGAGTGAAACTAGGCATTCCTTGGCTAGTTTCCATGAATGTAGTTCCCTTGGTAACTCATAAGTTCTTGAAGTTTTCCCATGAGGGTTCTGTGCATGTAGACCACAACCCAATGATTGTACGTGCAGGCTACTCACTTGATCACTTTTGGACTACCCCTATTGGTCTACTCCCTCCTAGGATAGATCTATTGTATCAAAATTATGTGAAATATAAGAGGGTGCATAATGCCAAAGGTGAGATACCCTCCTTCTCCCTATTTTATCACATAGGGCTTGCATGAAGGTGGAACATGAGGCTACTTTTTCCACTCAAAAAAAGGAAGAGGATAAGTCCGCTCAAGGCTTTTCTTCCTCCTCTTCCACAATCCTACCTATTGCTTCTTCTCACCTTGCTACAATGCAATCAAATTTTTCTTCTATGCACTTGTTGGGGAATCTGATGGTGCCCACTTGGCGAAAGCCCAAGTGCCCAATGTTTGAAATTATTGTCTTACCCATGATTCCTAAACCCATTTTGTATGGTAAGGGGAAGAGTCCTCATGGAGCATCCTCTATGTCTCAGCCTCAATAGCCTCCTACTACTCTTGCCTCTAAGGTAGTGAATGGGAAGAGGCATGTTGCTAAGGCGCTCGAGTCTACTCCCCCCGTTGGTGTTCCATCATCTTCTCCATATCTCCCTCCTATTCCCATCGAGAAGTCCCTCCTTCTATTGGAAATGAATGTGATGGATACTTTGATGGTTGAACAAGATCCTTTCGTCCCTTCTCAGGCTGTAGCCTCTAGCTCTTGGATTCGTAAAAAACCTCCTTCCGCATGAGTGCAAGAATTAGAAGAAGGCTCTAGCCGTTGAGTAAACCACCTTGCAGAAGAAGGAAGAGGAGCCAACAACTCCTACCTCTGCATATTTTTCTGTGTCCTCCTCTTCTGCAAGTATGAAAAATACTCACCCGAAGAGGGTGTAGGTATTCATTTCTCCTTCGGTTGAATCATCCCCTTTTGATGTCCCTTCTGAATATCCCGCCCTTTTCCAAACCCATGGACATGTCAAAAACCTAGGTGGTGTTATTCATGGTTTTCTCCTCTTTCTTTTTTCCCTCTGCTTCATCTGTGGGGATTTCACATCCCCCAATGAAGCGAAAGAGGGAGGATCACCCTGTTAGCAATGGGGGTCAAAAGAAGGGTTCACCTTCTTTGGAGGATGGTTCTACAATAGCTTGCACCATCTTAGTGATGGAGGAAGCCCTGATGTCCCTAGAGTTCATCACTACTCCCGAATCATTTGGTGAGGCTAGTAGAGGATCTCGAGTGCTACCTCCATCATCTACTGAGTTGACATATGACACTCTTGTAAAGTGCATGTTAAACTTTGTACATGATGTCTTAGCCCTATCGATTATTTTTGTGAGATCACTAATGTTCACCTCATAGGAACTGAGTGGAAAATACATCAAGGATCCTTCTTCCTTGGCTCTTGTTGTAGGAGGGCTGGAGGGTTCCCTCCCTTCCAAGCTCATCTTCCCTCCCCTTATGATGATCTAGAATGGGAGAACAACGACCTCTTGTTTCATGAGGACTAGGGGGAAACTCTTATTATTTATCTATAGATTAGATTGTATGTGTGTGTGTGTTATGTTCCTAGGTACTTGTTTTATATGTTCATGGATGACCCTTTACACCCTCATAGGTGCTTGGATATAGGAGTTTTTTATGTCATAAAAATTCCTATATTTGTCACATCATTCTTCTCTTTGTTGTGTATTAATTTTCAATAATTGGGGATGATGCAAAGTGTTGGGGACATTTATGCCTCCCTTCCATGTTGACCCAATTTTTTATTTTCATGTGCCCTCTTCACATGGTCTAATATAGTAGGGGGTTGATGAAATTTTATTTATATATTATTATATCTATTTATCTATATTTATGAGCATCTCTGATCTTAAAATATCAGATCACTGTGTCTCTTGTTCATTATTTCACTACTTGTCCTTTATCTTTATCTTTTCCTTGCTTGATTTGTGATGTTGTCGTTTTCATGTGTTGTCCCTCACGTGTGTGACAACATTACCATGGTTACATCTTGTTATCTTTTGTCGGCCACAACATCACTTTTATTCTTTCTTTTCTCTCCATAGGATGTCACGTGGCTTTGTGTTTGACACAAAGCCTCCTAAGGGGGGGCTCTCATACTGGTTTCATTTTCAAAAGGTGGATTCAATGGCCAGTGAATCCCTTCTTGAAAAAATCTCTAATTTTTAAAAATTACATTCCTCAACAATGACCCCTAGCAGAATACTTTTCCTTCATCATGGGTTCATAAAGAAAGAATTTTACAAAATTTCCTCCAAGGAGGGAGCACTTTTTCCTACAGGAAAAGTTTTGGCTTTCCCCTTGCGAGGGGTCTTTCTTCATTTCAAATTTATTTACGAAGTGAAACCTTTCAAAAAGATCCCTTGATGTTGTGTTGATTTGTGAAAAATACTATTTCACATTCAAATAGAGTCTCCCTTGAGTAGAGCCCTTTTCTTTTGAAGGGTTCTCGAGGGACCCCTTTCAAATATCTTCCTTCAATTGCTGATTGTTTGCATGACTATTTGCTTGTCTACCTGCATGGGTTCTTTTTGACATCTAACATATTTTATCTACAAATTAATGCATTCCTTTGTAGGTGTGCCTATGAAGCTGCTTTTTAATTAGACTTTGAAAAGCTTCTTACATCCGGCCTCCTTCAGGTTCGACCATCTAGGGGTGCCTTCTTTCCAATTTTGAGGACCTGTAAAGATATTTCATCTTGTGGGACCTATTCACTACTGGTTTGTGAGCCTCTGGTGCATGTTGTTCAACTCTCTTTAGGACCGAGTACCTGTGGAGCCATTTTCCTACCTTGTGATTTTGAGCATGCCATATTACGGTCTACTTCCTTGATGGTTCAACTATATCTTCTTGGAACTCTTTTAACCTACTTTACCGAACACTCATTGGTACTCATGTTCGCTAAAGTGGGGGAAAAATGTATAGGCATGAATTTGTACCCCCCTTGCAAGTTCCCCTTTTACACCCTTCACCTTAGAAAAATCAAACCTAACAATGTAATTCCACTTCCTTTGTCATGTTCCATCCACTTGGTGCATGTCTATAGTTTAGATGATGGAATTTCTATCAAGGATGCATGTGTGGTGTGCGAACATCTATGCGGTGCACTTTTTTTCGAACAAAATTCCTTCCTTTAGAATCTGTAGAGGCATTACATTTTCCATTTGGCCTGAAGTGTAACGTATCTATGCCTTTTCAACGAACTTTGAATGACTCTTTCCCTCCAAAATTCACCTAAAAAATGACTATTCTTCACTCTCATTTATTATTCTTCACATTTTGGATAATTCTCATGCTTCTACACAACTTGAGAAAATTTTTTGCAGCTTCTTAGCTACTTGTTGCACTATCAACTCTACCATTCCAACATCACAACATTCTTCACATCTACCACAAAATCTACAACTTGGTGTCTAGCAAGACTTCCTTCAACATCACTATGGCCACATTGACTTTTCCATGGTTTTAAGTTTTCATTCCTCCATGTATGTTCGTGAGTGCCTCTGGTGGAGGGTGGTATTATTTTCTTACTATTGCATTTTGGTTGGATTTGAGTAGCATAGTGCTCTTCATAGCATTCGATATTTCCATTTATCATACTTTATCGCATTTCTATTTGTCTATATCTTTGGTTGTGTGTGGAGGTGGAAACACAAAAAAAAAGGGTTTGATTGTGGCAAGCCCTAAAACAACCCCAAAAAATTTCTTTGTTCTACTATGTGTAGGTACTTGTTCATGTGAAACTTGTGGGAGAACTAGACCTTTAATGAGTTGAAATCTCACCTTACTCGCTATTGTCATTTCTTATAGCATCTCTCTTGATATTTTTGTTATTCTTTCATTTCTTGCTTTCATCATCATCTCAAACTTTAGTAGTTAGGGTTGTTAGTAGGTTTTTAGTACCTTTGGCTATCCTTTTTCACTGTATGTTTGTATAGACGACAACACACCTTTGAGATGCTAGTATGTCATGTTGTCATCCTTTTTGTTTGTTATTGTCCTCTGGAAGAGAGTTGATAAGAGTCACAGTCTGGGTACCCAAAACCTACTCACTTAGTCCAAACATAACTTTCGAGTCAGGAGATTGATAGAATCACTCAAAATTCTCTTCATTCTCTACCATTAGCATCAAGCATTATCCTAAAAACTCATCCAACTTGAGGTAGATTATGGCAACCTTCTTCTCTTGGCTCTCTTTGACCTAGAGCCTTGGATTAGTTGGTCCCCCTCCTCTACACCCTCATCTCATCATTTTTATCTATTACCATAATCTAAACATCCCTATCATCATCCCTAGACCTTGGCCCCATTAGCCACCAACCTATCTTTGTCAACATTTCCTCATCATGAATTTATGTCATTATTGCTTTCATCATTGGTATTTATTGTCTTCCAATCCAATACCTATTCTATGCTATTTTTTCCAATCCACCATCTATCATCATTTATCTATCCTATCCTTCCTATGCATTATCTTTAATCATTGACCAATCCTATCATCAAATCAAATCCTTATCATATTTCACCTTGGTAAGTGTAGAAAGATGGGGGACCAAAAAGTGGCCACTCCAATTTTTGGTCCCAAAAAAGAGAAAACACAAGCATGTTATAATGAAATGTGCTCGTGTTATGGGCTGGTAGTGACCAAGCATAGGCTCAGTCATTACCAATCACATTATGGTTTATTTTTCACATAACATGAGTGTGATATAATACACTTGTGTTATGTCAATATTTTAACAAAACGTGAGTGCATTATACCACGGTTGTGTTATGTTGTGCATTTAAAACATCTCTTTTTCCTTCTCTATTTGTATGTTGAAATTTACATATGGAAATTTAATTTCTTATAATTTAAGTTATATTTCATGTATATAGTTTTAGGATGTTTGAGAGTGATTTCAGATCTCTAGGAGTTATAATATAAATTCTAGTTTTTGGAAGATCTTATAATTTTTTAGACTTAGTTAAATTTTAGTAATCAACATATCAAATTTCAATAATCAGGAGGTCATATTTTAATAATCATCGAGATGTGTCATATTTCTTTATCTCTCTCTTTATCTCACTCATTGTTTATCCCTTATTCTTTAGACCTCTCTCACTATCTCCACCCCTTTATCTGACTATCTCTCCCTTGAGCTCAAGAATTGCCTCTCTACCTATCCATCCTCTCTCTCCCTCCCTCCCCTTCCCTCTCTAATTTTCTTTATCTCACTTATCTCTCTCTCTCACTCTCTCACCTCCCTCTCTCTCACTCCATACCTCTCCCCTCATCTCTCCTTCCCTATCTACCTCTCTCTATCTCCCTATCCATCTCTATACCTACCTCTCCATCCATATCTCTCTCTACACATCTCTATCTCACCTCTCTCCCTCCCTACCTCTCTCTCACTCCCTAATTCCCTCTCTACTTCCTCTATCTCACCTATGTCTCCCTCCCTACCTCCTTCCCTCTCTACCATTTATCTCTACATACCTCTACCTCCCTACCTCTCTCTCTCTCCACTTCTCTCTATCTCACTTATCCTTCTTTACCTCTCCCTTCTCCATCCTCTCTCTATCTCTCTCTAATTATCTATATCTCACTTATCCCTCTCTACCTCACCCTCCCTCCCTCCATCTCTCTCTTTCTCATTCTATCTTTCTCTCTCTACTTCTCTCTATCTCACCTATCCCCCTATACATCTCCATCTATCCCTCCCTCCCTCCCCCCTCTCTCTCTTTGTGTATATATATGTAGATATAGTTCTCTCTCTCACACACAAAAACACACACCTTTGTCTCCCTCTCTCTATCTCTATATATCTCACCATTCTATCTCTCTAATCTTTATCTCGCATATCCCCCTTCACCTCTCCCTCCATCCCCTCTCTCTCTACTTCTCTCTATCTCACCTATCCTCTCTCTCTCTTTGTCTTTACTTCTCTTTATCTCACCTATCCATCCCTCCCTCCTCCATCTCTCTCTCTTTATCATTCTCTCCTTCCCTCTCTACTTGTCTCTATCTCACCACTCTCTCTCCCTCCCTCCCTCCCTCTCTCCCTCCCTCTCTACTTCTCTCCATCTAACTTCCACTACTGTATTTGACAACAATTTTGAACGCATGTTTGTTGAAATTTTGACAAAAAATTGTCGAATTACTAACGAATCAATGGTTAAAATTTTGTCATTTTAACGACCTTATTTTTTTCATCGCAATATCGATGACAAAATAACCCAATCGAAGAAGTGTGGACATTGTAACATCGTCAAAAAAACAATACTGTTGCATCATTTTTTTGACACTTTTTGGTTTCATTGGACATGAGCCTAAAAATTTCGATGAAACTTCTTACTGTACCGATCCACTGTAGGCTACACTCAAACCCTTCGCAGTATGGCAGTAACCACTCTACCGCTAGATGCCTAGTTAGCTCCTGGGTTATGGCGATAACTGGGCCACCACAACCCAGCGAAAAGATGCCTATGGTGTGGCGGTATCCACCACTCTTCCACAACAACCTCGTTGGAGACTTTTTTTTTCATCGAAAATGATCGTCGAAATACCGAAAAAACATTGAACATTATGATGAAAAATGTTCATCGGAGGTATAGCAACCTCGTTGGACATTTTTTGGTTTCGTCGAACATCATCATTGAAATTCCAATGAAACTTCTTACTATACCACTCTATCATGGGCTACACTCAAACCCTCTGTGGTATGGCAGTATCTGCTCTTATTACCTTCATTACCGCTCTACCATGGTCTAACATTCCTTTTCATACAGTATGGTGGTATATGCCTGTGACTATTCTCAAGTATACCACTCAATCATGAGCCTTGCTCCCGCCTTCCACGGTATAGTGGTAAAAGGGTATACTGTGACTATTTTTAACCATGATACCATCAACCCTTTTGCAAGAGGCCGTGGTAAGGAGGTATGCAATAAAGGTTTACAAGGGTGGATTTCTAGGCAGCGGTACGGCGGTAAAAGGTTGTTTTGGCCTTGTGGGTAGAAATAAAATAATTTTTAATAAAGAAGATAACATGAATTTGGATTTTAATGGATAAAAACCTTTAGAACAGGATGTTGAACTTCTCAAACCAGGAGAAATTTTATCCAACAAACAAAAACTTTGTGCAAACCTATGCCAAAATTGTGCAAAACAAATAGGTTGCCACATTGTACTTCTCCAACAGGATTCTCTACAAGCCTGGACATATTTGTGTTCTTAATGAAATGCTTTATAGAAATACAATACCTTTGAAGAGAGAAGGGAACACTTGGTAATCATAGTTGTGATTTTCAATTTAGTACACAGGGCAGACTTGGTAAGTATAGCTGGTGAAATATGATTGGAAAAGTGGATATTTATAAGTTAATAATCTAGGACAAATAGCTAGTTATTACTACATCACTCATGGGACAATGACTACTTCTAATGAGCACTTGAAGCCAACAATGGGTGATATTGAGCTATGCCGATTGTTTTCATTAAGTGAAGAATTTAAATATGTGACAATAAGAGAAGAAGAGAATTTGGAACAACAGTATTCATATTTTTTTGGTGTTTTAATTTCTAACTCTTTATCATGGGGGAACAAGATAGGATAGAAAGGAAAATCTATTCATAATATTGCATTATTGAAACCATAAATCTATTTTTTATATTATTATATTACATTATTTAGCCTTTCATTCATCCGAGTGGGCTCCTATCAGTGATGTGAGAATGAAAATTGATTAATTATTTCAATATTCACAGGTAGGTGTTGTATTGTTGTGTGCTAGTGGAAGGGGTTTGTGAGACATTCTTTATCCATATTGAGGTTGCAAGTTTTGAAACATGGATGAATTTGCATACTGAATTTTAAATTCACTTTTACAAAATATAACATTTAAAAGATCATCAATAGAGGACAAGTTTCTTGCAAAATTTTTACATCACATTCACCTATTAATGGGCACCAAGGATGATATAAAATAGAGATAAATGACTGTGATAATGAAAAAGGGAAATAATGAAATGAAGACTAATGAATAAAGATATGAGATCATTGAAGAGGACAATCATATGGCTTTGTGACTACCATAAGAGGTCATTAGTTGATGAGAAGATAGTATAGTCCAAGCATAAAGAGGCATGACAATAAAATGGACTTTGAAAGAAAATGCATGCAAGTGTAGGGTATAAATATGATCAAATGACCAGTGATATGTTTGGCATGACAAAGCTTGAATGGGAAATCTACAAGTCTCAAGAGGGTAGAGGATTCAAGTCACATCCAATGTGATTAAGACAGTGACCGTAAAGAAGGAAAGGGGCAATGATTTATGGAAGTCACCTTACATTGAAAAGGGTGCAGATATTATTCAATGGATAGAGTTAGATCCCACAATGAATTGTGTACAAAGAGCATTAACAAATACCTTATGCATTAAACCCTAGGGTTTGTAAGAAGGCAACACTTAAAGGCAATCTTATGCAATGACATACAACATGAATTTTTTTGTGGAAAGACTTGTGCCATGAATTTTTTGTGGACAGACTTGGAGGCATGAAGCATATGAGGACATGAGTCTTAGTTTTTACATGCTAAATTTCAAGACATGGAAAGTGAGTCAAAATATTCAATGATGGACAATGATCACCAAGATAGTCATGATGATATTGCAAGGATAAAATAAAAATATTGAGTGACCTTGTGAAGTTGAAAGGATAGTTTTTTATGACTAATAAACTATGACAATGGCATGATTTAAAGATAGTTACAAGTAAAGTGCAAAAAGAAAGTTAAAAGCATGAAAAGATAGTCACAAATGGATAGACCATATATTTGCAAGGACAATCATGTGCATTGATATTCATGAGGAAGAAGCAATACAAAATGTATGATGTAACATAGGGGCAGTGCTATGGAGGAATACTAAAGATATAGAGTTTTGATGAGAAATCATAAAGGGGTCAAATCTCAAGTAAAAATAATGACAACCAGCTAACAAAAGATGATTTTCACAAGGGAAATGATAGTAATGAGGGTGCAAAAAATACCAAACACCATGAATAAACCTAGGATAGTCATAAATGTCTTCAAGAGATAGTCATTTTAGAAAATTTAAATGGCAGTCACCTTGGGAATTTGAAAGGATAGTTATACTGACTTTGGATAGTGATTAATGACTATAAGTTATGAATGTTTTTTGTGCCCAATAGGTCTCTTTATGACTGTGTTATAAAGGTTTTGACTATGAATCATGATGAAATTCCTCAAGCGCACTAAAGGATTGTCCTATTAAATGTATGAGGTCAATGGGCACAAAAGAGGAGCAGAGCACAAACCTAGTAGGCATGAATGAGAAAATGGCACTCCAATCAATTGCTCAAAGAATAAAATCACCATACATATAAAGGGAAGTCACCTAGAAGGACTATCAACTAAGGGTAGATTGAAAGGATGACAATCCACTAGAATTTCAAACAAGTACAATGACAGTCCCCCTCACCAAGTGAGCAATGATGGAAAGAGTTTAGAGTCTTCAAGAAGATGCCAAATCATGAGAGGTAGAAAATAATTTAAAAGACAATCAATAAACAATAAAGGATGGTCTTAATAGTTAAAAAAATGTATGAAAATATCAATAAAATGGACTATGAGATGAAAGATCAGCAATGCATAGTGATTTGATGAATACAGGTGATAGTGCTAAGACAAAGGAATAGTCAACTAAATCCAAAGTCAATGGTCATTCAACTTAGGGAAATCATAAAGATTATAGAGGAATATGATTCTTATGATCATATATATGAATTTGTAAACAATCCACAAGACTATCATGTGCCCTTAGCAAAGGTTATGACTGTGATGTATTTTCAATGGTTTTATGCACTATGAGTCTCTAATGGATTGGTAGACCGTGGTTTATCCTCCATAGGTATTTATGAAATATTTTTACCCTTAGTAATGTATTAATGAATATTATCCTTTTTTTGAAGACAAAGATTAATGACTGATATTGAAGCATTATGACAGTGTGCTACTTATAGTTGTGGCTTAACAAGGGTAGATTTTGGTAAGGAAGACAGTAAGTTGAATGAATGTAAGTAGAGAAATTTTTGCATACCTGCAGATGGTATAAAATTTCATGGTTAAGTGGAAGCCTCCCATCAACAACAAGATCCAAATATCTGTGTATCTATCTCAATCGAGCCTCTAAACCCTTCAGAGCTGTCAAATTTTCCACTAACCTATTATGCACAAAAGTCAAATTTTAGAGTTATTTCACCACTAAAAACAAAATAAATAGAGCTTTGAAACCAAATCCACATACAACACAATGTTCATAGTGAAAATTTAGCACTTTCTTTCATCTCTGCATATTGGTTTGATGCTTCAAACGATGCATTTCTTATATTGAAAAGTGCATTACCTTATTGAGCTTCTCTTTGTTTCGAGAATAGTGTAATATTCTCTACTTAACAGGGCCAACCATATGAACGTGGAAGCTCATTTGGCCCCTCCCCCCCCTCACATCACTCTCAATTCCCCATACCCGATCATATAACATTAATTATTCATTCATCCATTAATAACATATAACATTAATTCATTCATCAATTAATAGCATATACCATTCATTCTTTTAGTTTTTATATATTATCAAAAATATGGTTGTCATAATATGATTACAATAACTTTTTTTTTGTTTCTTTTTTGTAGCTAAAAAAAGCTGAAGTGGAGTATCGTTTTTTAAATAATTTGTCCCCCCTTCACTTTTTCTGAGCTCTACTCATGATCTTAATGTATGCCTAGTCATGTACTCATGACGTGGATGTCGGTGTAAGGGGAATCTGCTGCAATAGCAAAGAAATGTTAAATTGATATGTTTTATTATTATTGTTACAAGTATTTCATTAATTAAAAGAACATTAGAGTGGTGTTCTTTACCTAATGGGGCCACATCATGTTCCTGATCTTGTCTTATAGCCTCATGCTCAACATGTTGAACAGCCTCTAAATCTTGATCTTTAAAAGAACATTAGAGTGGTCCTCTTTACCTGATGGGGCCACATCATGTTCCTAATCTTGTCTAGCCTAATCATGCTCGACATGTTGATCATGCTCTACATGCTCTAAAGTTGAAACATGAAAGGTTACATTAATTCATACACAAAATTCAATTAAATATGTTTAATTGTATTAATCCATATTGCGTTTTGTATAGCACATGAATACATCCAGTACCAAGATGCACACCATCACCTTCATATATAGGTTGTGATCCACCCTCACTAGGCTGCATTCCAATGTCATGTGCAGTATTATCATTTCTTGTCTATTTAAAACAAATAGGCACATAATTACTTTATGGTGGAAATTAATATTGAATAGATTGCACAAGTATTCAATTTTAAAAAACTTTATTGAGTTTATTTACCTATGTGTCAGATGCAGTGGAAGATTTTGTTTTCCCAACCAAGACTCTTAGGTGTTAAGCCAGGGCTCCATAGCCTTGCTGGAAGGAAATATCCAGGTCCTCTTTTATGGGAACTCTATTGAATTCAAAGCCCTGCATTTTTGCATAAGATCATGAATTTTTATTCTATGGTGTGATAAAACCAAAATTATTTGCAATTTATTATTTGGATGCAATATTTCATTTATTGATACTTACAATTTGTGTGGCTAATATCATATAACCATCAAAGCCAAGTTTGTGTTGCCCATGTTTTTCTAATCTAACCTTTGTTGCCTTCGATGTGTTAGGCAACCTATGAAAATTTTGAAATACATTAGATTATGTAAAAAGAAAGAGTAATCAATATATAATTACATTGTTGATAGTATCATATACCTTCCTTGGCCTGGTGGTGTCTTCCGTGTTTCTTTTTAGCCTTCTCCTTTCCATTTAAAACCAGATCCTTCCACTCCCTCTCTAGAATCATGGGGGGATGCTCGTAATTTCTATTCTTCTCTAAATGTGACCTATATTGGTCCCTCACATACTTTAGATAGGTACCAACTTTCTTAAGGACCTTGGTTTGTTTGAATGTTTTATCACCAAACAACACAACTAAACAGTTAATGAGCTCATCTTTTAAATCTTGATTTGGGGCATTCCATCATGTACGTATGGTGGGCCTGAAGAGCTCCAATGTAATATCACTTAGATGTTTATAAAAAAACATCATTTCCTACAAAATGATCATGGGATCATTAGTCTAAAAAGAGTGATCAATAAGTAAATTTCAATTGAATTATATATAATAATAATTAAAACATTTTAAAGTACCTGGGACCTTCTCTATCTTTATGGGAATGAAATCCTTGCTCACCACAAATGTGACTGAAAATTTTCTCATGCTAGTAATATGGGAAGATCAAGGAAATGTTGCTAAAACATCACCAGTACTAGTGGCCTCTGCATCCCTAGGTACATGTCCTGACGCATGTTCTAGAATGTGTTCACTGCTAGAGGGTGCACTACGAGATGCCTGCATGGTATGTGTTGCCGAAATTTTAGTTGACAATATAGGCATGGATGATGGGGTCGTATGATGTGATGTATGCGCAAGAAGATCAAGATAGACACTTGTACTAACCCCTACTCCCCGGGCAGCACCTATAGTACCCTAATCATGACCAACAACATCATGAGGACGCAAATAATCCTGTAAAAACAACACATATTTTAGTTCATGACATAAAAGAGTACAAAACATAAAACCATGAATGAACTTATGTTATAATTAAAGATCTCATGATAGCTTACTTGCAAGTTTTGTGCTCTCTCAGTCAATATTTTAACCCTTTCTCTTATCTCATTTGTTTGAGGCACTATGAATATCAACTGAAGGATTTCTTCATTGCATTTTTGTGGGTCTTCCTCATCATATCCACAGGGTTTGTGGAATATGTGATGCCATCATCGCATAATAGTGACTGCACCTCCCTATGGATGCTCTCCTCTACTAGTGTTGGTTCCTTTCCTCGATCAGTTGACTAGGGCAAGAATATTAAAAACATTATCAAAATTAACCCAATAAACCAATGAAAAAAGCATAATAATAAAACATTTTTCTCGTATCTAATTTGTAAAATTACAATGAGGTAAACGTGTTGGGTACAAGCACCTAAAGATGCATTGTGATCTAATCTCTGGGTCAAAGTGTTCCCCAAATGATCAATGTCCCACTATGACAAAAAATAAATATAAAAAAACATTACCAAAATGTCACCAATAGACTAATAAAAAAAACATAATAATAAAATGGTATATTGGAGTCATTAATTGGAGGTTGGCTAAAATGGTATATATATAGTACATACCACTCCCATAGTAACTGTGTTTGTATCTAAGCGATTCAAATTGAAATCGATTAGCAACTCTTCCCTTGAAGTTACTAATTTTATCGCACATACGAATACACGGTTTCCCTTGCGTGCCTCAAATATGCAATTGGGTTGCTTATTTGTTGACCTAGGTCATGTACTATTTATAAACCTTGCAATATTCCCTGATGCTTTTGGCCTTTTTTCAATGTACATAGCCACTCCTTTATTTTGATCCTTATCTTTTAGCTATATATAATTTTTTGATAGTGCATACCGACACATACTTCGTGTATATCAAACCAATTGCATCCAATCTTTGTAACTATAATAGGGTCCGACATATTCCATCAATTCAGTAACTTTTTCATAACAGACCTTTATGTCGTCCATGCAAAATAGGCCCAAACCATATAATGACACAAAAATAAGTGTTTATTGGAGGAAGTTCCTTGGGTACCCATTGTTTCCATAGATTTTTGTACCTCAAGTGCACCACAATATCGCCTATTCTCTCATTGTCATAAGAACATGACCCCCCTTTAGCAAGAAAAAATTCCATGCATTTACAAAATTTTCTTCTAATATTTTGACCTCTAGTTGATCTCCCTCTTTTAGACCTACTACATGTCTCACTTTCCTCTTCTCTTCTTGAATTTCCCTCGCTCAAGGAAGATAGATCTGACAAATACCTATTTGGTGGTACCTGCACTCATAAGGATGTTGGATGAAGTTCTTTCATGGTGATGTGATCCCAAGGTGACATTATGATTAATCTATAATTTCATCGCTAGAATTTGACAGGTTATAAGGTAGTCAAGTCTTGATAGATTACAAGTTATTGTTACTACTGTCCAAATGTGTCCATCACAAATCAAATCTACTTAACATTTTAACTCCCAAACTTTGTAACAAGTGTTAAATGTCTAATTTCTAGGAGACTTTTGGTATGTTTTAAGGTAGGATGAGTGGTTGCATCAATGCTCTAGTTCTCTATGACAAGGTTTCAACATCTTCAAATAGTGAAAGTTAGTGCTCATAGTCATTTGTAACAACAACATTTTGATTATTTATGATGGTAGGATTTGATAACTTAAAAGAATTGGCTACCCAACAAACTTAAAGTTAAAAGAAACTTTTTTCAGTTTAAGGGGTTAGAACTTTCTTTCATCTTTGCATATTGGTTTGATGCTTCAAAAAATGAATTTATTATCCCACTTCTATCATATTTTATTCCCATCCCATTGCAATTGTTGCAATTTTTGGAGGAGTTGATACCAAAATTTCATATCAAATACCACATTCTTGAAGCAATTTTTTGTGTTTTTACTAGTTTTCTAAAATTCTTTTGTGTTGTATGGATTCATACAAGCTTGAAATGCTTTGAGATCATTGGTGTAGATAAATATATGTGTTCCCTTTCATTTTCATTTGTTTTGAAGTACTAAATCACTTTTTTGTGGGAGAATACAATCAAATACAGGGACTACCCTATTTTTCCTGTGTAAGGGTTTGAGGGCTAAATAGAAATGACATCCACCAATCCACCCACTGTCTTGGAAATGTAACTCGGTGGATTGGTGTGCAACATGGTATGATAGATGTTCATTGCATTTAGGGGTCTGTTAAAGCAATAAACTTGGCATTGAATTGATGCCCTAGGGCTGACTGGGGAAATTTTCTTGTGAATTTGTGGTTGTTAAGTCAGGGTTTATCAATTTGATGGATTTATTGGTAGAGTCATGGTGACACTATTTGATGGTCCAATCTCTACTTCAAAACAAAAATATATCTAACAAATCTAAGAGCTATAATGGGATGACATTAAAGGAACCTTCATATGAAGGATCTTCTAATGAAGGACCTTTGAATTAAGGTCTTCATTTGAAGGTCCTTCATGCAAAGGTTTCTTTTATAAAGCATTTTGGACATGAAATATTTAAAATAAAAAATACATTCATTTGAAAGTCTTGACATTGCATCATTTTTCAATGAAGGTTCTTCATTCAAAGGTCATAACAACATAACCTTCAAATGAAGGTTATTCATTCAACTGGTATTTTATAATTTTGAAATTTTGGGATTATTTTTTTGCCTCATCCCACAAGTGGGACACACTATTGTGCAATGACTCATTAAAAAAGAGATGAATGTGTGATAATAATTTAGGGTTAAAAATAAATCCATTTGATCCTTTTATAAATGAAGGGACATTTATGCAATCATATGCCTTGTCAAACTTTTAACTTAATAGTAAGGGCATCATGAGTAGTTTGTTGGGCCCATTCAACAATATTTGATGCAAGGATTGAATTGTCTAGAATGTATCTACTATCAAGAAAGCCAATTTGTTTACCTGTATGACTATATCTCAAGCAATGGGTTTAATTGTGATGGCAATGATATTGACAAATATTTTGTAATCTAGGTGTTGAGAAGCATGATTGGCCACCATCCTAGGAAAGATTCTTCATTCTCACTTTTAGGTGTTAAAATTTAACAATACCTTGATTGATGAAAGAGCCCAAAGAGCCTTTCTCCATGGTATCCAAGTACACATAGCAACGGTCTTCTCTTATACGGATGGACATGATTTAAAAAACTTAGCTAGGAATTATTCATTTAACCTAAGGTTCTCTCATAATTCCATCATTGGAAAAGTATGATCAAATTCTTCTTTTATGAAGAATTGGTCTATGCGCCTCTAGTAATCACTATAAATGTTTGTAAGGATAAAATGACTAATTGCATCAGGTAGGAGAGAATCAACTTTGAGTTCTTCAAATATTATATTCCTCTATTCATAATTTTTAAGGGTTGTGTGTGGAGGAGGTTATCACTACCAAGAAGGGAGGAGACCTTTCCTTGCATATGTTTTTGGTGGAGGTATTAAAGAAGAATTGTATGCCTCTATTTCCATTCATTAGATCTAGCTTAGCCTAGCATATACTTGGGCTCATTTGCTTTAATAAAATTCCATTTTTTTAGTTTATGTTATGTAAGCGTAATTCCATGCTATGTTGAAATATAAGAGGTGGAGGAGGCCAAAAGGAAATAACCCCCTTTTAGTTGTACCTTCAATTTTTTTCTTATTGTTTTATGTTTTTAGCAACTTTGTGGACATAAGATTTGAGGTAGGTCGTACAACAAAGAATAGCATGTTCCCACCAACAACCAAGATGTGGGTAGATTATGGGAGTTTTGCCAAGACCTGAGGCTAGTCAATAAAAATGTGAAAGACTAAGCTATTTTATTTTTTCTGTCTTATCTTGTACCATTTTACAAGAATGGGGGTTCCAATGTACAAGAAGATCTTTGGAAACTAGGCATGAAAATTGTAGGTTAAAGAGAATGGGGGTGCCAAACTTACAGTACTCATTGTCCCTTGGTTGTCGATTTTCCTAAGTTCCCTCAACCTTGTCCTCAACGCTAGTATTGACCTTATTTTCACTCCTCCATACTCTTCCTCAGTGCTGGTATTGACCTTGTTTTCACTCCTCCAAACTCTTCATCGATCCTGGTATTGACCTTGTTTTAACTCCAAACTCTTCCTCGGCACTGGTATTGACCTTGTTTTCACTCCTCCAAACTCTTCCTCAGTGTTGGTATTGACTTTGTTTTCACTCCTCCAAACTCTTCCTCGGCACTGGTATTGACCTTTCACTTCTCCAATTTGATGAGCTACAACCTGGTTTCGTTAGGTTTTAGAGTATGTTAATTAAATTTAAAATTATGGTGCCATTTAGCTAGGTTTTAATATTCTACAATATAGTTAAGTATATATTAGCTATATTTTACATAATAAATAATATAATTATTCGACTTATTATAATTATATATTATATTCTTTAACAAAATTATTAAATACATATAAAATTATTATAATTAGTAATTAATAATAAGTATATTTTTATATAATACAAAATATAATTAATATAATATATATTTAATATAATAGTAATATTATATTAAATTATATATAATATAATTATATTTATTATTATATAATAGTATATATAGGCTTTTACCTGATATTTTAGAGGATTTTACCATTACACTACAAATGGTTTACCATTTAATGGCAGTTGAAACTTGTTTTCCAACGACACAATAGTGGTTTTCAGGCATGAGATTTGTTTCGAGCTCAAATCTCACAATATATGTAGCCTATTAGCTAAAACAAAGAGAGATAGAAACTAAAAAGATGGAGAAAGAGAGAAAGAGATGAACTTAGGTAGATAGGGAGAGAGAGAGAGTGCATGAGATAGAGAAATATAAGAGATACAAAGGAAAAGAGAGAAGGAAAAGAGAAACTAAATTTTGATTGGTTGTTTCATGTCAACAATCCAGGGATGGCATGTGTCCTTGGGGAGTTATGCTCAAGGTAGCATGCCATTTGATTAAAGATATGATAATTCTCCTTTAAGACCTCTTCAATGTACCCATTGCACACTTAAGGAGACAAAGATAAATATAGGGAAGAAAATATAGAGAGAGGGAAATAATGAGAAACATACAAATAGAAAGGGAGACAAAGAGATAGAGAGAGGTAGAGAGATAAAGAGATAAGGATGAATGGATAGAGATATAGGGAGGGTGATTGATATATCTCTCCCTGTCACTCTCTATCTCTCTATATCTCCCACTATCTATGTCACTTCCCTCTTCCCCCCTCTATCTATTGATTTCTCTCTCCCTCTCCCCCCTTTCACTCTCATTCAATCCATCTCTCCTAATCTATATCTCTATCTCTATTTATCTTTTTATGTCCCTCTCACTCCTCTCTCTATCTCTTTCTATCCATATCTTTGTCTACCTCTATCATGATCTCTCTATCTCTTTCACCATCCCCCTCTATCTCTCTATATCACCCCCTTTCTATATCTCTCCCTCTCCCTCTATATATATTGAGCTATCTCTCCCTCTCTCCCCTATCTTCTTCTCTCTCTCTCCCTTTCTACATATTTCTCTCCCTCTCCCCCTCTTCTGTCTCTCCCTTTTCTACCTATCTATCTCCCTCTCTTCTCTCTCTTCCTCTTCAACCTATCTCTCCCTCTCTTCTCTCTCTTCCTCTTCAACCTATCTATCCCTTTCTCCCCCTCTTCTTTATCTCTCCTCCTCTACCTATCTATATCCCTTTCTCTCCCTCCCCCTCTCTATCTCTCACCATCTCTCCCTCCCTATCCCCCCTATCCATCGAATCTCTATCTCCACCTCTCTTCCTTTCTCTTCCCATATATCTCTTCATTCCACATGAAATGCCAAATATAGCAATTATTTTGTTGCTTTTGTCAAGTTTCATTAACCAAGCTATTTAGTGGGTTGAATAAAGTTGTGTTATGACCCTTGGTCTCTTTAAAATAATTAGACAATATTAGGGAGATCAGGAAGGGGAGAAAACTAAACTCCTTCAAAATAGGGGTAGTTGTGGGTTTGTTGGTTTTCTTTGTATACTATATACTTAGTTCCTCTAGGATAAATAAGTCACTGTAAAAATGAAAGATGTTTGGTTATCTACCTAATATTGGTTTGTGTTTTTGAAATGGAAGAGATCTACAACTCTATAGAAATGGCTATATGCTAATGGTTAAATTATTAGACTATTTAGATAATTTTAATTGACTACTACATAATAGTTTATGTGTTGAAAGAATTGTTTCCATTCTTTGTAGTTTTTACATTGGAATACACATCGTATTTAATTTCACGCCAATATAATTCTTTCATAGAGATATTTGTTTGATTTTTCCTTCTATTTTCATCTTAAAATTTTACAAAATGTATTCTATAATATAGAATTATTTTCAAATTGGGACAAAAAGGATTCTAAGAGATATATTTAATCATAAATATCATTTAATTTGTATGTTGTAACTTCAGTACTTTTAGTTAAAATAAAAATAACTTAAAGTTATATATAAATATAGTTAAATTGGCAAAGTTTTTTGAGTTAATTACTAAATTTGATCTAAAAATATTCAACACTTTAGATAAATTCAATTAGATATAGTTAAATTGGAGGTGTCATTTGAGTTAATAATTAAATAACGTAATAATCAATTAAAGCAAGGGACATAATTTTGGATGTGTTTGAATTTAATAAATTACAAATTAAAATAGACATAAATTACTTGAAATAAGTGCTTCATAACCCATCTAATCAAATCATAACCTATCAAAATAGGAAAAATACAGAAATTTTGAAGAAAAACACAGATTTTGGAATGTCAAGAGCTTGTATTTTAAATCCTCAACCATCAACAACCTTTACCATGATCACTTTATGGCTTTTAAAGGCCTTTCCACCTCAACCACCGAACAACCACCTCTGCAACTAACTTTTTAATCTTTTATGATCACATGAAACATAAAAAACATTAATTTCAAGGTTGTTAACATCACTATTGAAATGGGAAACAACAAAGCGACTGGCTGCAATTCAAAGAAAATTCCTCTAGGATGAGGCTCAGGAGAAACAAAGGATTCCGCTGATAGGATGGGAAACGGTGAAAAAATCCAAGGAGAATAGTGGTGCAAGTGTGAAGGACCTGCAGGTTCAAAATAGAGCACTAGGTGCTAAACTGGTGTCGAAGCTCTTTAGATATCTAGAGTCTACGTGGGGAAGGATCCTCCATGCAAAATATTTGGATACTGTTAACCTAAAGATAATTCTAACAATTTTGAATCCTAGGCAAGGGTTTGCAATATGGAACTTCATCTTGAAATGCAGGGAGGTGATCACAAATCACCTATCATGGAATGTTAAGAATGGGAATCGTGCCTCCTTTTGGCATGACTCATGGAATGGCTATGATCCTTTGGACAACCTCCCAAAATTAGAAGAAGCTATTCATCCCACCAAAGCTACATATGGTGGATTTATTCGCTCCTATGTAATCCTAACCCAAGTGGAAGGGCATTGGGAGTTCAAATGGAAAGATTTTGAGATGCTCAATGAATAGTTGAAACCAAGAATTCTAGAAGTGTTAGCCTCCAAAAAAATCCATTTCACAGATGAGGAAGATAGGATCTTTTGGTGTGCAAAAAAAACTAGGGAATACTCCCCCAAAATTGGGTATGAAGTCATAGGGAAGGAGACCAAAATGGGGTGTCCAAAGCGGTTGTGTTGGGGAAAAAATGTGCTTCCAAAGGCCAAGGCCTTCGCATGGAAAACCATTCACGAACACATTCAGATAGGTGATCGTTTAAAAAAGATTGGTATGCAAGGGTCATTCATATGTGAAATGTGTAAAGAAAACGAAGAGATGGTCAATCAGCTCCTCTTGGAGTGTGTTTTTTTCCCAGGAGTGCTAGAACAATTTGAGACTAAAACTAAATTTGAGTGCCAACTTTGTAAGGATGTCAAAGGTGTATTCAAAGCATGGTTGAGTATGGAAAAAGGGTTGTTGATGGTAGGGCTCTGGGATGAAGGGATAGAAATGGTGATTTGGAAAGTCTGGCGGGAAAGAAATAGTCGTTTGTTCAAAGAGAAAGAATCTCCATTACAAAATGTGCTTTCAAAAATTGAAGAGGGGATTAAAGAACTCTTCTTAGTAGCTCAAAAATCTAGGTTCTTTAAACTCTTCACATCATGGGATGGCTTAATGTAGAAGTAATGAGATCTAATGAAGTTTCCAGCGAACTTAAAATTCAAAAAAAAATAAAAATAAGAGACTTGGTCAAATGGTAACTTCCCCCTTCAGGTCATCTGAAGTTGAACTTCGATGGGGCCTCAAGGGGAAATCTTGGGGTTTTTGGAGCAGGCTTCGTCATTAGGAACGATAGAGGAGTAATCATATGGGTAGCTTCATTGAAATTACCAAATGGCACTAACAATGAAGTTGAGGTGTCAGGTTTTGTAGCAAGTCTCAAATACTATGTGGAGAAAAAACTAAATCACATTGATATTGAAGGGGATTCAGAAGTTTAAATAAGAGCACTCGGGTCCAATCACACGCCAAGTTGGAGGGTACAAAACTGGGTGGATGCAGTTGCGCCTATGATAGGAAAATTAGCTGGCGTGAACCTTGTCCACATGTTCAGGGAAGCAAACAAAATGGCAGATGCACTCGCCAACGTAGGTGTGGAATAGAGAATTCCAATGGTGGAAGGCAAGGACAAAGGGATTTGGAAAAGTGTGGATGTGCTCCTAACAGTAGAAAGCCACACTTAATCCATCCTATTGTTATCTTCACCATCTTCACAAGAAAAACTATAGTGGTAATCCAAGAACACATAAGCCATGGTGCTTGGGAAGCGTAGTTGCAAACCTCATCCATCTTTCTTGTCTCTCAAATCTTTGGAAGTTGGACGTTGACTTCTTGACCCTTCCCACTTCAAATACATGTTGAAAAGTAGCGAAGAGTATTTTGGAGGTCGCAAAGCTTGAGAAGAAAGCTGATGCTCATGTTTGGAATTATAGGAGAAAGGTGGATCTCAAATAAACTGAAAGCACTTGTAGCAACCATAAATTTTAGAGTGGTTGTCATGCAAAAGGGCTCAAGGGGTCCCTAGATCAATTTGAGAAATGCAAATTTTTTATGTGTTATTGGTGTTCCCTATAGTGATTTCATGTTCCTATATCTTAGTTAAATAATGTAATACTCTATGTCTTTTAGGTGTGCTTTCTCATGGTTCTATATCAATGTACACAATTTTCACTATTTCAAATAGAAGAGTGCTACCCTCCCAAGTAGCATTTTGCCCAAAAAAAAACATCACTATTGAAATGTTATAATGTTTTGACCTTTCAAATGGATTGAAACTCCTAAGAAACCTCTAAGACCATGCTAGTGGCTTGATAATAGCCTTATTATTGGCATGACACTAACCTTGCACCCTTTTACATGTAAACTCTCCAATTTGCCTTAAAAAGGCTACAAAACTCTTTAGTGCAAGACTCAAACTCATAACTCAAAACTTTTCCTAGAACATGACTAATGGTCTTGAGTGACCTTGTTCACAATAAAACATTCTTGAAATTCCCAAACCAACCTATTGACCTCCCTAATTATCATCACATTATTAAGCATAAAATATGAGGTGTAGGTGCTCCTACACCACTACCCCATCCAAAATTTTCTCACAATACACAAAGCCACAATGTTCCTCCAAGATAAGCCAATCAAATCCTACCTTATGTGTCCTAGTAATCAAATTGGAGATGATCCTAAAAATGACATTGCGAAGGGTGATTCATCTAAAAAATATAAATGACTTTGCAATTATATCACTACTACGATCAATGTGTTATCTTTCATGAAATTTCCCAAAACACTATTCATTATGATCATATGGAACTTTCTAGGAGAGCTACAATAGTTGTAACATCATCAATTAAAATTAAACATTAAAAAGTACATCATGAATTAATTATGTAACCACATAAGTCAAATATAATTCTATCAAGAAATTAATATCAAATAGATAATACAATCGCATAACTCATAAATTTCAATGTCATTGATCTTCTTCTTCATCCAACTCTTTGTCTATATCATCTAATCCAAATTCGACACTGTAAGGATTGGTCATATCATCATCATTGTCATTGATATCAGTTTTGATAATGTCATCATCCACACAGATATCATCTTCATGAACATTAACTCCTACATCATCATGATCTAGTTCCTCCTCTTCAACATCTTCGTTAGGCACATCATCAACTAACTGTTGATCCTGATCATCATCTACATCATCTTCTAGTTCTTTGGTATCTTCTTCTTCCACCACATTAAACTTTATCAGCCTTCCTCTTGTATCATGTCTAACAACATATGACCAACTTGGTTTACCTGGAACCTCTGAGTAAAATAAATACTCACATTGGTTTGGAAGAACATAGGGCTCATTTTCAGCTCGCTCGATCGACCTTGTATTAACCACAGTAAATCCATTATCATGTTCAATAATAGTTCTCTCAGGATCATTTTCATTCAATCGTAGCCTATACCATAGGGTGACGAACAAAACTAATTTGAAGGACTTAAAGTCACACTCAAGTATATCATCCAAAATCCCATAGTATCGATTTTCTGAGACTTTTGGATGTATGTCACTTCTAGATGAAACATTAGTCACCTAAAAATACTGCAGTTATCCCAGAATCACAAGTTTTCTTCGTGTCATCTAGCTTTTTGATTCAAAATTTACGACCATTGCACCACATAGCCTTGTGGTGTTTCACCTGCAATATGTCAAACATGTAAAAATTATTGCAATATTGTCAGTTGATAAACATATTTATTCTTGGCCGAATGTATGCAAAGAAAAAAATCTCAACATATATATACATCAATATAATTGAAAATAATTAAATAATATGGGTGATTAATATATTTATACGTACCTTTTTATCTCTTCAACCATATGCTAAATCAATTTCCCTTGGTGTAACATTGGAATATCCATTATGATGAGCTTCTTTAACCAATGAAGCCACACCTTCCCATGTTAATGTGTGACCAAAGTGTTGGCATCATTCAATCCATACCATCATCCAATCAAGATTGTTTGCGACGTAAAAATGTAGTGCATCCCACTCTCGACCAACTGTATCAAAAAAATTGAAATTCACAAATGACGTGTTAGAACCAAAATTTTCACAAAAAGTTCTAAAGATTTTATCAATTGAAATCTAAAATTCACCCCATCATTTCATAAAAACCACTCTATTTTCCTCCATAAAACCAAAATTACCTTTTACCACCATACCACTGCCTGAGTATCCACCCTTGTAAAACCTTACCGCATACCTCCTTACCATGGCTTCTTGCAATAAGGCTCATGGTATCATGGTCAAAAAAATTAACAATACATTCTTTTACCACTATACCGTAGAAGGTAGGAGCTTAGCCCATAGTGGAGCGGTGAGATAAAGAACAAAAATGAAAGGAAACCGCTACACTGTGGGGGGTCAAAACATGACCCACAGTTGAGTGGTACACTTGAGAACAACAATAAGGGTAGCCACTGCCATACCGTAGGAAGATGAATGATAGCTTGTGGTGAAGCAGTAGTGCACCGCCATACCACAAGGAGGTGAGAGGTGTCCTATGGTATAGCGGTATGTAGATATTTGTGTGGAGAATACACCACGGTGCCGCTAGAGAGTCAAAGATGAAGAGCGATAGAGAGGTAAGTTAATGAAAGGAAATCAAAGCACACCATACTACCGCAGGGAGATGAAAAGTGGCATGAGGTAACATGGTAAAGCATTCAATGAAGCATTTAAATCATATCTGTCACATCAGTCAACTTCGAAATATGAATTGAGCTCACTACAAAGATTTGAATCATGTGAATTTATGGGTCAAGAGTAAAGGCAGCTTGGGATTAAAAAACATAAGATAAGTTAGTTTTTTTTCATTCATGATGGCCAAAATCAAAGCACGAGCAAGTGTGGAGGGTGAAGGAGAAGAGATTTTTTCATAGAAATTCATATCACCGTGTAAGTTCAGCTCACTCCCATCTATAAATTTCATAATGGCACCTAAGAAAATAGAGGTAGGAGCTAGGAAAGACAAAGCCAAGCCAAATAAACCCTCTTTACAATCACCATTACTTGCTATGTTGCTTGGGTCAGTGAACAAGGGGTCAAAGAGTGTTTTCAAGAATTTGGCCCAAGGTTGTAGAGAGCCATTTATACCCCAATCCGGTTGGAATCTCTACTGGTATTTTTACCAAAAGAGGAATGATAAGGTTCTTGCGTCGAACCCATCGAATTTGGATGTAGCTAAGCTAATTGTGCCCAATGCCTTCATGGATACAGAGCTAATTAAATCCCTAGCTCATAGTTACCATGCCCCAACCAAAACCACCAGACTTTTGAGCGGTGGGTGTTTGGTGGATATTAACAGGGAGGCTATCATAGAATGTTTTAATCTTAATAGACAATTAGTAACAAAAGTGAACTTGGCAGAGTTAGAGCAAGAATACAAGAGGTTAAGAAGAACTTATTGTAGTGATGAGCTCCCCTTACATATGAAAAGGGGTGATAACAACATAAAAATATCGATCCCTACTTCCAAGGTTGAGCCCTTTCAAGTTGATGAATTCCAAGTGTATTTTAGAAACACCTACTTTGCATTGTGTCAAATATTGGGAGTGGATGTTGAGGAAAATATGTTATTAGGGTTGATGATGATGGCTATGATAATTCATCCTAAATCAAATGTGGAGTTTGACTTTGCATCTATAATTGAACAACAAATTCATGAGGGTTTGATTCAAGTCAAGGAGGCCAAGGCCCCCATTACTTTCAGGAAATACTCTCTTCTATGTTATTTAATTGTATATCATAATGAAAATAAATGGACTGAGAGAATGAACTTGTGTACACATGAAAATGGAATTAAGCTTCCCATGCAAAATTGGTGTTACATATGGGATAGTAGGTGCATAGAGAGTGATTTTTTGGTATTTAGGGATGATTTTTCTTTGAGACTTATACAAGTTTTGGGTTACCCTACACCAAGATTGCCTGAATCTTTAATGAGAGTAATGAGACCAGTGCAGGGCAAGCTAGACCAAGGCTTCATGCATAATTATGTTGACTGGTTCTTCATGCCACAATACACACTTATTAGAGTCTATGGGTGTAACCAAGCACCACACATCTTGCCTAAGTTTGTACCGACAAGATTGTGTTTCTTAGAGTTCACGTGGCAGATGTTGTGGATGGAGCGTGATTTGTTGAAGAATCAGAGAAAATTCACATTTTTTCCTGCTTTGACAGTGTATGAAGACTTGTCTGTTGGGTCAGAGATGCTAGAGGAATTGCAAAGATTCATGAGGGTTCATTATTCCCTCAAGTATGGAAAGGAGAGGGTGTGTGATCCAGAGGGACACATAAACAATATCAGAAGGACTCTACTAACAAAAAGGGCCATTACACATGAATTTGACTCCAAGAAGGATGTCATATGGAATCTGGTTTATTTTGCAGATTTTACACAAACAAGGAATAAATGGACCAGAATGATGAAATGGGAAGAGCAGAAATGAAGGAGGGAAAAGGTTTCAAGGGGTTCTTTGTAGAAGAACCTAATCTTTTGAAGAGAATGTAGCTACCCCTTGGGAAGTATGCTGAAATGTATGAGATGGCTCAAATAAAGGGGTTGATTCTTGCTCCTAAACCCTAGCAACCGTCACATGAAGCTTCCACCTCAAATTTTCTACCTCCATCACCTCCACACTCATCCCCTTCATCTCCCATCCAGGAGCCCTAGGCCAAGAAACATAAAACTAAATCATTAGTTGATTATAGTGATGATGAAGAGGAGGGTGCAGTCCTCACCTTAACTGAAATAAAAAGAGTAGCAGAGCAGAAAAAAACTTAGAAGTCTCATGATCCTAAAATTAGTATATCAAAAGAAGTTGTAGAAGATATTCAAGTTGATGAAAGGATGGTTGCCTCTTTGAGGTTTATTAAGGACGATAAATTCATCCATACCAATGAGTTCAAGGATTTTTGGATCAAAACTAAGATGAAGCAGTATGATGGATGATTAAGGATAAATCTCATAGGGGTTGATAATGCGAAACAAACTGAAGTTGAGGCTCAAACATTTGTTGAGCTAAATATTGACAATATTAATGTCACTCCCTAGGAAGCAAGAGAGCTAGTATTGAGCAGTAATATGTTGATCATACTAGGAATGGAGCTATCCAAAGTATTCCTTTTGGACCAAATTAGATCATAGGATGAACCAAAGTAAATTGTAGAGTTTGATTCAGAGGAAGGGCTATCAGGAACAGGGTATAACCCTACCACTCAGACCCTTGCTTTATGGACCAAGTAGAAGAATACAAGGAAGCCTAGGCTTTTAGATGTGGTGCAAGAAATGATGGGATCAGCCATGGTCAATACAATGAAAGATACAACTCCTACAGAGGTTGCAACTATTACCATGCACTCTACGATGTTTACTAAGGATGTGGTTGAAAATATGGAGAAAAGGATCAGTGGATATGAAAAAAGGCTAAAACTGTCAAACGATGAGGTAAATAAGTTATTCATCGAGAATGTAAAGCTAAAGCAACAACTACAATAGGCCATGATAGTGAGGGGAAATGAAGTACTGGTTTGTCATCCACCTATGTGAGCTGAAGATCCACAAGTGCAACAATTAAAAGATGAAATTGATAAGTTAAAGAAACATAACATGGAAGATGTCAAGCATCATGTCTTAGATGCCCTGAGGAAAATATTGGAGCATAGAGTGTGGGTAATGAAAGAGAAAATAGGTGGAATACATGAGAGCTTTATAAATCTAGTCAAAGATTTAGAACAAATAAGTGTTAGTTCCCCTATTATTGATGAACTCCATAAAAGGTGGCAGCCAACTTATCGTACTTTAACCACTCTCTGCAAAGCAAGAAAATAAGACCCAGATGCTCCTCAAAAACTCAAGCCTACTCAGGAGATGGTAAAGAGAGTGATAGAAGAGCATAAATATTTAGTGGACATGAAAAAGAAAGTGGAAAATAGGAGGAGTACATTTGACTCAATAAATTTTCTCTTCAACCCTTCAATCATTAAAGATGACAGTCAAATAAAAGGTGCTAAGGAATGGAGAAATGAATTTAATCAAATGATTTCCCAATGCTTGACACATGTGCAAAATAACGGGGATATCAGCTTGGATAGGTTTCATGTTGTATTGGATGGAATTATCACCTTGGATAATAGATACACAAAGTTTGTGGTAGATACCAGGAACCTCTTGGACAACAAATAGAAGAGCCACCTTGCAAACCTTACTGTTGCAAAGGAGTTTAAATGGCCAAACGATCTAACAGTTAGCAGATGGCAAGAAAATAACTTAGGCTCAGATGAAGAATGGTTGCATGTGTCATAGGTAGAAATAATCATATAGTAAGATCTTTGAACAAGTCTTGACTAACCACAGGCTTTTACTCAGAGATTAATGAATTAATTATTGTTGTTATCTTTCAGTTATATTTATGTTTTATTTTCATGCCTTGTTATCAAACAGTGTGTCTTTTGGTTTGAAGCTTGTTTCCTCTCGTATAAATAAGAGAGACCAGGACCAAAATTATTATTAGAAGATAGATAGAGGATAGGCTGATAGAATAGATAATTTCCAGAATGCTTACACTTCAAAGGACCATGATGCATGTATGAAATTTTGGAGGAATCAATGAAATAACTCTGATTTTGTGGCACCTTTTTTGTTATCAGTTGTTTGTTGAATTAATTGAGAATATTATTAAGTTGTCTCCAAGGTTGATATTTCTTTGTTATTTAAATTGATATATCAAGCATATGTTCAATTTATCGATGCATATTTGATGTATTCATGTGGTGTGATTAATTGGTTCTTTCAAGTAAAGATTAAATCCTTCTAATCATTCACAATAATTTGGAAGTATCATTTGGATCACTAAGAGCTTGATAGTTATAGTTTTGCATGTTTATACAAGTTATAAACAAATATTTATATGCCAAACAATTAGAATTTATGCTAGATAGACATCACTCATCTCAGACTTTCATTTGACTCCATCTTACCCAACAAGGCACTGGTCTCACCCATTTCGTTTAATCAGTTTCATTGAATTCATTTCCAAAACACTACATCTGTTAACTAAACATATTAGATTTTACCTTGATATTGCTATACAATTTATACCAAATTAGGATTATATCTTTCCACTCCCTATTGCCATTGTGGATTGATTGATCAAGTAGGAATCATATAGTTAATTCTACATCATTTACATAGGTACACCCACCTAGGTTTAGCAAAGCCTAAAGAGTAGAAGGTTCAATCACATTGATTAGCCTTGTACATTAGCCAAAAATGTGTCAAGAGTTTGGAAACCTCTTGTGGTTCAGACTTTCATTTTTGAGACCTAACACGACGTATAATTAGTTAATTACCATGGTATATGACCTTAATTTATAATTGATATATATTGAATATTAATAATTAAATAAGTACAATATACATAAAAACCAAATGTAAAATGTATTTTAATTAATCTCCATGACTATCTTATAATTACCTCTCACTTTCCTCAATCTACCTTTCCCCATCAGGTACTCCCCTTCAAATTTTTTAATGGAGTTGGGATCCCAAATGTGATCTACATGGATCTTTGTTGTAAACTTAGGAAGATATTCAGTAATGTACACCATGGTCTGGTATACCATACACCCCTCCACCATAGAACCCTCGGGATGTGCTCTTTGTCTAACCAAAGCCTTCAAAAATTTCAAGTGCCTCTCAACCATCCACATTGACCTTGTGTGTATAGGTCCACACAATTCAATCTCCTCAACTTGGTGTATGAGGTAGTGTTTTGTGCATTGAAAAATGTCAAAGGTAGACACTTTTGCATTCCACACATTAGACGAGGAATTTTTCTCTTCCAATAATTTATATCTTCTTTATGGATTTCTTTAGATGACAACCATCTACAAGTGATTGAAGGCACAAATATATTAATGAGATTTAACAAAAATATACAATATATTACATAACAAGTAAAACAAATGACAATTATAAGATCTATACAACGAATTGACCAAATATCTCTACTTACCTCATGTATTTCCCAATATCATATTTAACTTGCTTGACATTGTTGTTGAAGTTGTCTGGGAGAGATAGAGGTAGAATGCACTACAAC
>CM021109.1:488521623-488623976 GCA_007115665.2 Sequoiadendron giganteum | reverse complement strand
GGGTTCAAGAAAATCCCCTTTCCACAATGTGGAAATGTGGGTTCCACATGTAAAGGGGTTCACTCGAACCCCTCAAAATGATTTTTTTTGCATGGGTGAGTTTCTTGGATGTTTTCCTTCCTCACTCGAATTGTAAACCACTATTGTGGCTTCACCCATCCACACGTATCCTAAGAAAAAATTCTTGTCCCATAAATTATCCATGGAAGGATTTTTCAGTGCACTCCTTTCAGGTCTTGGCCCTAATCCCAAGCATTGGTCAATTAAGTCTTGGTTTAGAAGTTTTTTCTCTTTTTTTTGTTTCTTAATTTTCAGCATTTCTGAGCTTTCTTCCATTGTTCAATTTTCTTATAAGTCTTTATAGAAGCAACTTCTTCGTCAATTTTTGTATACTTGCTTGGATTCACTTTCACTAGTTCTAAGTTGTGTAGTAATGAAAAATTCCCAACCTCCTTTACTCTACTCCTACGTCTAACGAATACTTTTCAAGTCTTAATGAAAATATGTGATCAAATTGAGGTATAATTCACTCAGCTCTAGATCATAAATGCTCCACTTACTATCAAACTTGTCATCGGGCAAATAATTTATTTTGAACATCTCAACGATATAAATGAGAGGTCACATTAGTCAAAAATAATCATCATCATTGCATTGACGAGACCATGATTCCATTTTCACCGATAACCACCTTTTTCATCGATGAACTCCTTCATTTTGGGGTATCGACAAGACGCCAGATAATGTCTCCTTGATGTGTTATAGTTCCTCTGATATCCTTCCTTAACATGTAATTGATGGTTCATCATCTTATTGGGTCATCAGGGAGACTCTTGTTAGCCTTCCACTGATAAGTGTCACTTCCTCTGATGCCTTCAACCTTTTGTTGTTGCATTGGGGAAACCAAAATTTATGTTGGCTTGATAGCCTTTTGTTCCCTCGATATACTTTACCACATGTTGAACTTCGTTATTGTATAATGTATCGCTCCATCGATGGGACGTTGTGTTCCCTTCTGTCCATATGTTCCAGTGTTGCCGATATTATTCATTTAATATGTTCTAATCCCTAAGATATGCACATAGGACCAATCAATCATGAATTTAGCTAAAAAATAGGGTGCTACACTCGACGCTAAAGTACACTCCAAAGTAGGAATTAAATTAGGCACTATTATTGATGCTAAACTCAACAAAAACTCGGCGGTATGATTGGCGCTAGGCTCGGTGCTAAATTTGCTGCTGAAATTGGTGTTGAACCCGATGTTAAACATGGCGTAAAATTCGGTGCTAATTTTTACTGAATTCAACACTTGCTTGTTCTCACTGGTGCAATAAACGCCAAAAATAGCACTAACCCAACAAATAGTGCTGACTTTTTTAGAAAATTGGAGAAAAATACATTAAAATTGTGGGTGGAAGCAAAAAAGGGAGCTAATCATAGCGATTTTTTGTAGTGAAAGGGGGGAGAATGAAAGTTGTACCCCAATCTAATCACGTTCTGTCTAGTGAAGCGTCGATACTAGGGTGATCCCTAGTTAAGACATGCAGGGTTGATTCAAGTTTTCAATACCTTGTTGAGGCTCCTGAACCACACTTGTGATGGTTTGGTGTTCACGAATATGCCTTACGCACCCTCTTTACTATTGTATTTGACTCCAATTTCTGATGAACGTTTGTTAGAATATCGACAATATATTATCGGAATACCGACAAACCACTGAAATAATTTTCGTCACAAATTTTTCATCGCTTTCTCGACTAGCATTAAAATTTTGAAATCATGACTCAATTTCGTCGGTTGCCGCCATGGAAAAGGGCCCCGTTGTTCATCAGAATATCAATGGACATTTTGTCGATCTAGCGATGAACTGTAGCCAAAACACAAGTGGCATGCCTTTTCCAAAGCGTCGGATCAACAACAGAAGTTCATCGAACTTGCAATGAAATGGGCAAGTCATTACGACAAAATTCTCATCGGATGTATTACAAATTCGTCGAATGCTTTTGGAGGTTCATCGAAAGTTCGACGAAACAATGCGGTTTTTTTTTTTTTAAATATTCATTCAAATGAATTACCTCCTATGAATTTGGGGGCAATATCGCCACTAATAATAAATTACTATTTAATTTTAGGGACCCTTTAGCCTTAAATATGGATTTTATCTATTGCTATTGATTAGCTTGTTAATCAGATGGCTGTGAGTTCATTTCGTGACCTAATATGCATGTTCCTTTTCAAAGGCTTATTGAGGCCGAAAAAAAAATTTGTGCCTCAACAAGCCTTTTAAAAGGCACATGCATATTAGGTCATAGAATGAACTTGCAACTGTCTGATTTAAAAGCTAATTGATGGTATTGACCTTGTTTTCATTCCTCCAAACTCTTCCTCGGCACTGGTATTGACCTTTCACTTCTCCAATTTGATGAGCTACAACTTGGTTTCATTAGGTTTTAGAGTATGTTAATTATATTTAAAATTATGGTGCCATTTAGCAAGTTTTAGATTATGTTAATTAAATTTGAAATTATGGCACCATTTGGCTAGGTTTTAATATTCTACAATATAGTTAAGTATATATTAGCTATATTTTACATAATAAATAATATAATTATTCGACTTATTATAATTATATATTATATTCTTTAACAAAATGATTAAACACATAAAATTATTATAATTAATAATTAATAATACGTATATTTTTATATAATACAAAATATAATTAATATAATTATATTTATTATTATATAATAGTATATATAGGCTTTTACTTGATATTTTAGAGGATTTTACCATTACACTACAAATGGTTTACCATTAAATGGTAGTTGAAACTTTTTTCCAACAACACAATAGTGGTTTCCAGGCATGAGATTTGTTTCAAGCTCAAATCTCACAATATATGTAGCCTATTAGCTAATACAAAGAGAGATAGAAACTAAAAAGATAGAGAATGAGAGAAAGAGATGAACTTAGATAGATAGGGAGAGAGATAGAGAAAGAGAATGAGAGAGGGAAATATAAGAGATACAAAGGAAAAGAGAGAGAGAGGGAAAATTCAATACCATCAGCCTAACAATGCTTCATCGGCGGAACCCCCATTACAGTCCCGCCGATGGCCCGATGAAAATAGCTCACAACCTAGTATCAGTGTAACAATACTCTATCGGGTTGAATCCTAAGGTGCTCTCCCAATAAACCGATAGAGTCAATTTGTCAACAAAAGTAACCATGAATTATAACCATGGGCATGAATTATTGAATTTTATCAATAATCACAAAAATATACCACACTTTGATTTTATGAACACTGCAAATTGTAGAAATTTGTGTGACAAGATCCATATTATAGCCTACATTCACATTGCATCCATAACCAAATTTTAAATTTCATAGTGACGTAGTCCTTCCCCCATTCCTAACAAAATGCAATACCATCGGCCTAACAATGCTTCATCGGCAGAACTCCCATCATAGTCGCGTCAATGGCCCAATGAAAATAGCTCACAATCTAGTATCGGTGTAACAATACTCTATCAGGCTGACTCCTAAGATGTTCTCCCGATATACAGATAGAGTCAAGTTGTCAACAAAAGTAACCATGAATTATAACCATGCGCATGAATTATCTAATGCCTAATGTATATCGGGGGAACTATGTTGCATCGGGGAAACATTATCTGGTGTCCCACTGATAGAACGAATGATAGGTGTCCATCAGTGGAGAGGGTGGCTATCAGTGAATGAAATGTCTTAGGTCTACAAGATGCAATTGTGACTAGCTAATGGAAAGAAAATTAGAAAATTGTAACCAACATTTAAGTGGAAATAATTAAAAGTAAATGAGGTTCATTGGACAACATACTAAGCTATTGGAAGATGATGTATGTCATGAACTATTGGCAATAGTGAATGGTGGAGATCAAACAGAGCTTTGATCAGACGTCTTTTCGGGAGCTTGGTGCAAATATTGTAGATTCCCTTCTTGATTCTCCGGAATTACACAAGTAGTGTACTTGTGCCTTGGTGGATCTCTCACCATGACAAGTGTTGAAATGAATGATGATGGTGCAAAAATGAGGATGACAAGGTGAGTGTGAACCCCAGGTGGAGTATGAAAGCCTTATGGGTGTGAGTGACCATAATCGGTAGGACACTTAGGGATGTCCCCCTGGTACAACAATGACCTTCCTATCAAATGGACAAAGTGACATCACCAGGACCTTAAAGAATTTCAAGGCCAGAGTCTCACTCAAAGTGGTGATTACTATCATGTAAGATTTAATGTTTGTATGGGTTTTGGGTTGTAGTTCACTTTGGGTGGCCACCTAGATAAAAGGAGGGTTATCGACTTGAAGTCATTTTGTGATCGTCATGATGAAAACCTATGTAGTGGGTGCCTGTTTTGGGTTGTATTTTGAGTTCCACTAATGGAACAATTTTGTTAGTTTTGTATTTAAATATGCTACAACTAGAGGTTTTCTTCCCGATTCTTTCCTCCTGGTATGCATTTTGAATCAAGTTTTTTAATATTTTATAATAATTATAATAATATAATATAATGGCTATGGCATTTTTTCCAATATATATATATATATTAAACTACACACTAGAATCTAATTTTGTGGAAAATGAGCAATTTGGTGAGAAAAAGTACCTGCAGTGCATCTTGGATACTTAGCTAGTGTACTAAAAAATAGGATTGCAAACCCAAAATTATTCACTATAGAAATTCAATAGAAAAATACAGAATGCTATCCTAGATACTTAGCTCTTAGACAATCAATAAAAAAATATGAGCATGATTATGAACGGTTTTACCTGGTCCCACTCTTGATCTCCATGTTTGAGAGCCTTCTCTTTAAGACCTCATGAATCCACTTTGATCCATTGCTACCAAAAGAGATATTAATGTGTAAACAAGGAGCCACATTTATACAAATTGGCTGTTGATTTCTTCTAAGAAATTTAGAGACTACAAAAAGAAGATACCTGATGGGTATTGTGTGGGCTCCCTAGAGAAAGCACTGCAATATGGCCTCGAACGACAATGATTTTTTTTGGATTACCTTCACAATAAATCCTAACAGCATAACATTGAGGCACCTCTTCATTAAGTTGATGGTATGAAGAACCAGATTCATATCCTCCTTGAGATACATATCATATTGAATAGAAAAACACAGTGACACAAGCAATCTGAATTGTGAGATAAAGCCTCCAAACCCTCTATGGAAACATGAATTTTACCAGATAATCAAAATTTTAAATTTAAGTAATACCCAAGAAAAATAATTCCATACAATGCAGCTACACACAAAACTTACAGATGGGATTGGTCTTCCACTTCTGACTCTCCTTCTTATTCCATTTGAAGAGGACAACCTTTACTCCTTGATTCAGCTATGTAAATTTAGCATTAACAAATAAAAATATTTTTAGCACAAGAAACAATCCTCACCCATCTAAACAAGCACCTATAAGACAAACCTGAAAATCTAAGTTTATCACAATCACGTAAAGATTAAATCCTTATAATCAATCACAATAACTAGAATGTATTAATTGGATCAATAAGAAGAATCAAATAATTAGGGTTGGGCACTATATAAACCACTACTATCACAACTATTGAAACATGCTCAGGTACTGGGTCCTCTCCCCTAGATTAAATTAAGGAAAACATTATTGTAAACACAATATGTATGGAAGAATATGAATGTAAAGGAAAATGGATATTAGCAAAACATAAATGTAAATAAAAGTAGTGTGAGCAGAAAATGAATCGAAATTGGTCTTGAACAAATAAAATCATACCAAATTAGCATTAAGTTATACTGACCTTGTACTCATTGCCATTGTCAATCTTGAAGGTTACTTTGATACCTTCTGCAGAAACTCTTTGGCCACGAGGCAAGAGAAGGCGGGAAAACCAAGTGTATATTGATGACTTCCTGACAATCAAAAAGAAACAAGCAACTAGTCAACCCTATTAGAACAAAATAATCTTATGAATTGATTTTATTTGTTTTACTGGCTAATGGATAGTGGACCTAGTTCTCTTGAATTGAGATACTACTAAGATGTGTTGACTGGTGATTTTAGACTACCGATATTCTACTTCAATCTCTATAAGTTACTTTTATCTTAAATATATTCAAGATAACTCTGCAAAAAATTCCCTGATCTCTTAGAAATTATGCAGATTATTTTGTTAATACTTCTCCATTTTGATATTTTCTTTCAAAAATTCATAGAAAGATATGTAATGCCATATTTGAAACTTACATATTTTAATTTTACTAGTTCTGTAATTTTAGGATATGATTCCAACAATTGTGAAACGCATTGGCAATATGTTGGATGAATGAAGTAAACTATGCAATTGGTAGGTGTAAAGCCAAATTCCTTAACCCTTTCCAACATCCTTCTTGCTTGTTCTAAAAGATGTGCTTTGGAACAGGGCATGAAAATCCATCTAAGTATAATGAAAAGGAGATTTTTGTCAGATATTATATTACAGTAAGTTGAATGAATGTAAGTAGAGAAATTTTTGCATACCTACAAATGGTACAAAATTTCATGGTTAAGTGGAAGCCTCCCATCAACAACAAGATCCAAATATATGTGTATCTATCTCAATTGAGCCTCTAAACCCTTCAGAGCTGTCAAATTTTCCACTAACCTATTATGCATAGAATTCAAATTTTAGTTATGTCACCACTAAAAACAAAAGAAAAATAGAGCTTTGAAACCAAATCCACACACAACACAATGTTCATAGTGAAAATTTAGCACTTTATTTCATCTTTGCATATTGGTTTGATGCTTCAAACGATGCATTTATTATATTGAAAAGTGCATTACCTTATTGAGTTTCTCTTTGTTTCGAGAATAGTTTAATATTCTCTACTTAACAGGGCCAACCACATGAAGGTGGAAGCTCATTTGGCCCCTTCCCCCCCCCACATCACTCTCAATTCCCCATACCCGATCATATAACATTAATCATTCATTCATCCCGCATTAATAACATATAACATTCATTTATTAACATATAACATTCATTCATTAACATATTCACATTCATTCATTCATTCATTCATTCATTCATCCATCAATAACATATAACATTCATCCATTAATAACATATAACATTCATTCATTAACATATAACATTCATTCATTAACATATTCACATTCATTCATTAACATATAACATTCATTCTTTCAGTTTTTACATATTATCAAAAATATGGTTGTCATAATATGATTACAATCACTTCTTTTTTTGTTTTTTTTTTGCAGCTAAAAAAAGTTGAAGTGCAGTATCGTTTTCTAAATCATTTGTCCCCCCTTCAGTTGTTTTGAGCTCTGCTCATGATCTTAATACATGCCTATTCATGTACTCGCGACATGGACACCGCTACAAGGGGGGGTCTGCTGCAATAGAAAATAAATGTTAAATTGATATGTTTTATTATTATTGTTACAAGTATTTCATTAATTAAAAGAACATTAGAGTGGTGCTCTTTACCTGATGGGGGCACATCATGTTCCCGATCTTATCTTATAGCCTCATGCTCAACATGTTGAACACCCTCTAAATCCTGATATGGAGTTGAAACACCAAAGGTTACATTAATTAATACACCAATTGCAATTAAATATGTTTAAAAGAACATTAGAGTGGTCCTCTTTACTTGATGGGGCCACATCATGTTCCTAATCTTGTCTAGCCTGATCATGCTCAACATGTTGATCACGCTCTACATGCTCTAAAGTTAAAACATGAAAGGTTACATTAATTAATACACCAAATACAAATAAAGATGTTTAATTGTATTAATCCATACTGTGTTTTGTATAGCACATGAATACATCCAGTACCAGGATGCACACCATGACCTTCATCTGCAGGGTGTGCTCCACCCTCACTAGGTTGCATTCCAATGTCATGTGCAGTATTATCATTGCTTGCCTGTTTAAAACACATAGGCACATAATTACTTTATGGTGGAAATTAATATTGAATAGATTGCACAAGTATTCAATTTAAATAAACTTTATTGAGTTTATTTACCTATGTGTCGGATGCAGTGGAAGATTGTGTTTGCCTAGTCAAGACTCTTAGGCGTTCAAACAGGGCTCCATAGCCTTGTTGGAAGGAAATCTTCAGGTCCTCTTCTATGGGCACTCTATTGAATTCAGAGCCCTGCATTTTTACATAAGATCATGAATTTTTCTTCTATGGTGTGATAAAACCAAAATTATTTGCAATTTATTATTTGGATGCAATATTTCATTTATTGATACTTACAATTCATGCAGCTAATTTCATATAACCACCAGAGCTAAGTTTGTGTTGCCCATGTTTTTCTAGTCTTGCCTTTGTTGCCTTTGATGTGTCGGGAAACCTATGAAAAGTTTGAAATACGTTAGATTATGTAAAAAGAAAGAGTAATCAGTATATAATTACATTGTTGATAGTATCACGTACCTTCCTTGGCCCGACCTTCCTTGGCTCGGTGGTGTCTTTCCTTTTTTCTTTTCAGCCTTCTCCTTTCCAGCCGACACTAGGTCCTTCCACTCCCTCTCTGGAATCATGGGGGGACGCTCGTACTTTTTGTTCTTCTCTAAATGTGACCTATATTGGTCCCTCACATGCTTTATATAGGTACCAACTTTCTTAAGGACCTTGGTTCCGTTGAATGTTTTATCACCAAACAACACAACTAAATGATTAATGAGCTCATCTTTTATATCTTGATTTTGGGCATTCCACCATGTACGTATGGTGGGCTCGAAGAGCTCTAATGTAATACCACTTAGATGTTTATAAAAACCATCATTTCCTGCAAAATGATCATGGGATCATTAGTCTAAAAAGAGTGATCATAAGTAAATTTCAATTGGATTATATATAATAATAATTAAATTTTTTTAAAGTACCTGGTACCTTTTGTATCTTTATGGGAACGAAATCCTCTGTCACCACAAATGTGACCGGCAATGTTCCCGTACTAGTAATACGGGAAGATCCAATAAATGCTACTAAAACATCACCAGTACTAGTGGCCTTTGCGTCCTTAGGTACATGTCCTGGTGCATGTTCTGGCATATGTTCACTGCTAGAGGGTGCACTACTCGATGTCTGCATGGTATGTGTTGCTAACATTTCAGTCGATAATATAGGCATGGATGATGGGGTCGGATGATGTGATGTATGTGCATGAAGATTAGGATTGACACTTGTACCAACCCTTACTCCCCGGGAAACACTTGCAGTACTTTGATCATGGCTAGCAACATCATGAGGACGCAAATAATCCTGTAAAAACAACACATATTTTAGTTCATGACATAAAAGAGTACAAAATATAAAACCATGAATGAACTTATGTTATAATTAAAGATCTCATGACAACTTACTTGCAAGTTTTGTGCTCTCTCAGTCAATATTTTAACCCTTTCTCTTATCTCATCTATTTGAAGCACTATGAATATCAACTGAAGGATTTCTTCATTGCATTTTTTTTTGGTCTTCCTCATCATATCCACAAGGTTTGTGGAATATGCAATGTCATCATCACATAATAGTGACTGCACCTCCCTATGGATGCTCTCCTCTACTAGTGCTGGTTCCTTTCCCCGATCAGCCGACTGTGACAAGAATAATTAAAAAATTATCAAAATTAACCCAATAAACTTATGAAAAAAAATAATAATAAAACATTTTTCTTGTATCTAATTTGTACAATTACAATGAGGTAAAACTTTCAAGTAGAAGCGCTTGAAGATGCAATGTGATCTATGTTCTAGGTCAGAGCCTTCCCCGTACGATCAATGTCTTGCTGTGACAAAAATTAAATATATAAAAACATTACCCAAATAAAAGCGATAGACTTATGAAAAAAATAAAATAATAAAATGGTATATTGGAGTCATTAATTGGAGGTTGGGTAAAATGGTATATAGTACATACCACCCCCATTGTAACTATGTTTTTATCGAAGTGATTCAAATTATAATCGATTAGCAACTGTTCCCCTGAAGTTATTGATTTTATCGCGCATTTGAATACACAGTTTCCCTCATGTGCCTCAAATATGCAATTGGGTTGCTTATTTATTGACCCAGGTCATGTACTATTTATAACCCCTATAATATTCCCTGATGCTTTTGGCCTTCTGTCAATGTACATAGCCACTCCTTTATTTTGATCCTTATCTTTTAGCTGTATATAATTTGCTGACAGTGCATACCTACGCATACTTTGTGTATATTGAACCAGCTGCATCCAATCTTTGTAACTATAACAAGGGTCGACATACTCCATCAATTTAGTAACTTTTTCATAATAGACCTTTATGTCGTCCATGCAAAATAGTCCCAAACCATGTAATGACGATGGTGCTATGTGATATATCCTCTGATTGACACAAAAATCATTGTTTATTGGAGGAAGTTCCTTGCGTACCCATTGTTTCCATAGATGTTAGTACCTCAAGGGCACCTCGATGTCGCCTATGCTCTCATCATCATAAGAACATGACCCCTCTTCAGCAAGAAACAATTCCATGCGTTTACAAAATTTTCTTCTAATCTTTTGACCTCTAGTTGATCTCCCTCTTTTAGACCCACTACATGTCTCACTTTCCTCTTCTCTTCTTGAATTTCCCTCACTCGAGAAAGACAGATCTAAAAAATACCTATTTGGTGGTACCTGCACTCATAAGGATGTTGGATGAAGTTCTTTCATGGTGATGTGAACCCAAGGTGACATTATGATTAATCTATCATTTCATCACTAGAATTTGACAAGTTATAAGGTAATCAAGTCTTGATAGATTACAAGTTATTGTTACTACCATCCAAATGTGTCCATCACAAATCAAATCTACTTAATGTTTTAACTCCCAAACTTTGTAACAAGTGTTAAATGTGACTATGGTCCACCAGTTACACAACCAAGGCCTCAAATGTATTCTCTAATTGTAATCAAAGGACTTTTTCTCTTCATTCAAGTAAATAAACTTGAAGGGAAACACCACCAAGTGGTTTATTAGACACCTACATGACTAAAAATAGTAGAAAATTTACATTTAATTTCCATATGTCTAAGTGGTTAACAGGGAGGGAGTGTGTACTAGGCCTGGTAAAGTCATCATAAGTTTATGCTTTGGCAATAAAAATTGTTTAAGTCATCTTAAATCTTCCTATGTCTAATTGCTAGGATACTTTTGGTATGTTTTAAGGTAGGATGAGTGGTTGCATCAATGTTCTAGTTCTCTATGACAAGGTTTCAACATCTTCAAATAGTGAAAGTTAGTGCTCATAGTCATTTGAAACAACAACATTTTGATTATGTATGATGGTAGGATTTGATAACTTAAAAGAATTGGCTACCCAACAAACTTAAAGTTAAAAGAAGCTTTTTCAGTTTAAGAGGTTAGCACTTTCTTTCATCTCTGCATATTGGTTTGATGCTTCAAACAATGCATTTTTTATCCCACTTCTATCATATTGTATTCCCATCCCATTGCAATTGTTGGAGGAGTTGATACCAAAATTTCATATCAAATACCATGTTCTTAAAGCAATTGTTTATGTTTTTACTATTTTTCTGAAGTTATTTTGTGTTGTATGGATCTGTACAAGCTTGAAATGATCTGAGATCATTGGTGTAGATAAATATATGTGTTCCCTTTCATTTTCATTTTTTTTGAAGTGTTAAATCACTATTTTGTGGGAGAAAACAATCAAATATAGGGACTGCCTTGTTTTGCCTATGTAAGGGTTTGAGGGCTAAATAGAAATGACATCCACCAATCCACCCACTATCTTGGAACTGTAACTCGGTGGATTGGTGTGAATCATGGTATGATAGAGGTTCATTGCATTTAGGGGTCTGTTAAAGCAAGAAACTTGGCATTGAATTGATGCCCTAGGGCTGACAGGGGCAATTTTCTTGTGAATTTGTGGTTGTTAAGTCAGGGTTTATCAATTTGATGGATATCTTGGTAGAGTCATGGTGACACTATTTGATGGTCCAATCTCTACTTCAAAAAAAAAAAATCTCTAACAACTCTAAGAGCTATAATGGGATGGCATTAAAGGAACCTTCATATGAAGGATCTTCTAATGAAGGACCTTTGAATTAAGGTCTTCATTTGAAGGTCCTTCATGCAAAGGTTCCTTTTATAAAGCATTTTGGACATGAAATATTTAAAATAAAAAATACCTTCATTTGAAAGTCTTGACATGGCATCATTTTTGAATGAAGGTTCTTCATTCAAAGGTCATGATGACATCACCTTCAAATGAAGGTTCTTCATTCAACTGGTATTTTGTAATTTTGAAATTTTGGGATTATTTTTTTGCCTCATCCCACAAGTGGGACACACTATTGTGCAATCCCTCATTAACAAAGAGATGAATGTGTGATGATAATTTAGGGTTAAAAATAAATCCATTTGAGCCTTTTATAAATGAAAGGACATTTGATGCAATCATATGCCTTGTCAAAGTTTTAACTTAATAGTAAGGGCATCATGAGTAGTTTGTTGGGCCCATTCAACAATCTCTGATGCAAGGATTGAATTTTCTAGAATGTATCTACTATCAAGAAAGCCAATTTGTTTACCTGTATGACTATATCTCAAGCAATAGGTTTAATTGTGATGGAAATGATATTGACAAAGATTTTGTAATCTAGGTGTTGAGAAGCATAATTGGCCACCATCCTAGGAAAGATTCTTCATTCTCACTTTTAGGTGTTAAAATTTAACAATACCTTGATTGATGAAAGAGCTCAAAGAGCCTTTCTCCATGGTATCCAAGTACACATAGTAGTAGTCTTCTCTTATACGGTTGGACATGATTTCAAGAACTTAGCTAGGAATTATTCATTTAACCTAAGGTTTTCTCATAATACCATCATTGGAAAAGTATGATCAAATTCTTCTATTATGAAGAATTTGTCTATGTGCCTCTAGTAATCATTATAAATGTTTGTAAGGATAAAATGACTAATTGCATCAGGTAGGAGAGAATCAACTTTGATTTCTTCAAAGATTATATTCCTCTATTCATAATTTTTAAGGGTTGTGTGTGGAGGAGGTTATCACTACCAAGAAGGGAGGAGACCTTTCCTTGCATATATTTTTGGTGGAGGTATTAAAGAAGAATTGTATGCCTCTATTTCCACTCATTAGATCTAGCTTATCCTAACATATACTTGGGATCCTTTGCCTCTATAAACTTCCATTTGTTTGAGTTTATGTTATGTAAGCGTAATTCCATGCTATGTTGAAATATAAGAGATGGAGGAGGCCAAAAGGAAATAACCCCTTTTTAGTTGTACCTTCAAATTTTTTCTTATTGTTTTATGTTTTTAGCAACTTTGTGGACATAAGATTTGAGGTAGGTCGTACAAAAAATAATAACATGTTCCCACCAACAACCAAGATGTGGGTAGATTATGGGATTTTTTCCAAAACCTGAGGTTGGTCGATAAAAATGTGAAAGACTAAGCTATTTTATTTTTTGTTTTATCTTATACCATTTTACGAGAATGGGGGTGCCAATGTATGAGAAGATCTTTGGAAACTAGGCATGAAAATTACAGGTTAAAGAGAATGGGGGTGCCAAACTTACAGTACTCATTGTCCCTTGGTCGTCAATTTTCCTTGAGTGCCCTCAATCTCATCCTCGGCGCTGGTATTGACCTTGTTTTCACTCCTCCATACTCTTCATCGGCACTAGTATTGACCTTGTTTTCACTCCTCCAAACTCTTCATCGACGCTAGTATTGACCTTGTTTTAACTCCAAAATCTTCCTCGACACTAGTATTGAGCTTGTTTTCACTCCTCGAAACTCTTCCCCGATGCTGGTATTGACCTTTCACTTCTCCAATTTGACTAGCTACAACCTAGTTTCATTAGGTTTTAGAGTATGTTAATTAAATTCAAAATTATGGTGTCATTTAGCTAGGTTTTAATATTCTACAATATAGTTAAGTATATATTAGCTATATTTTACATAATAAATAATATAATTATTTGACTTATTATAATTATATATTATATTCTTTAACAAAATTATTAAATACATATAAAATTATTATATTTAATATTTAATAATAAGTATATTTTTATATAATACAAAATATAATTAATATAATATATATTTAATATAATAGTAATATTAGATTAAATTATATATAATATAATTATATTTATTATTATATAATAGTATATATAGGCTTTTACCTGATATTTTAGAGGATTTTACCATTACACTACATATTGTTTACCATTAAATGACAATTGAAACTTGTTTTCCAATGACACAATAGTGGTTTCCAAGCATGAGATTTGTTTCAAGCTCAAATCTCACAATATATGTAGCCTATTAGCTAATACAAAGAGAGATAGAAACTAAAAAGATAGAGAATGAGAGAAAGAGATGAACTTAGATAGATAGGAAGAGAGAGAGCATGAGAGAGAGAAATATAAGAGATACAAAGGAAAAGAGAGAGGGAAAAGAGAAACTAAATTTTGATTGGTTGTTTCATGTCAACAATCCAAGGATGGCATGTGTCCTTGGGGAGTTATGCTCAAGGTAGCATGCCATTTGATTAAAGATATGATAATTCTCCTTTAAGACCTCTTCAATGTACCCATTGCACACTTAAGGAGACAAAGATAAATATAGGGAAGAAAATATAGAGAGAGGGAAATAATGAGAAACATACAAATAGAAAGGGAGACAAAGAGATAGAGAGAGGTAGAGAGATAAAGAGATAAGGATGAATGGATAGAGATATAGGGAGGGTGATTGATATATCTCTCCCTGTCACTCTCTATCTCTCTATATCTCCCACTATCTATGTCACTTCCCTCTTCCCCCCTCTATCTATTGATTTCTCTCTCCCTCTCCCCCCTTTCACTCTCATTCAATCCATCTCTCCTAATCTATATCTCTATCTCTATTTATCTTTTTATGTCCCTCTCACTCCTCTCTCTATCTCTTTCTATCCATATCTTTGTCTACCTCTATCATGATCTCTCTATCTCTTTCACCATCCCCCTCTATCTCTCTATATCACCCCCTTTCTATATCTCTCCCTCTCCCTCTATATATATTGAGCTATCTCTCCCTCTCTCCCCTATCTTCTTCTCTCTCTCTCCCTTTCTACATATTTCTCTCCCTCTCCCCCTCTTCTGTCTCTCCCTTTTCTACCTATCTATCTCCCTCTCTTCTCTCTCTTCCTCTTCAACCTATCTCTCCCTCTCTTCTCTCTCTTCCTCTTCAACCTATCTATCCCTTTCTCCCCCTCTTCTTTATCTCTCCTCCTCTACCTATCTATATCCCTTTCTCTCCCTCCCCCTCTCTATCTCTCACCATCTCTCCCTCCCTATCCCCCCTATCCATCGAATCTCTATCTCCACCTCTCTTCCTTTCTCTTCCCATATATCTCTTCATTCCACATGAAATGCCAAATATAGCAATTATTTTGTTGCTTTTGTCAAGTTTCATTAACCAAGCTATTTAGTGGGTTGAATAAAGTTGTGTTATGACCCTTGGTCTCTTTAAAATAATTAGACAATATTAGGGAGATCAGGAAGGGGAGAAAACTAAACTCCTTCAAAATAGGGGTAGTTGTGGGTTTGTTGGTTTTCTTTGTATACTATATACTTAGTTCCTCTAGGATAAATAAGTCACTGTAAAAATGAAAGATGTTTGGTTATCTACCTAATATTGGTTTGTGTTTTTGAAATGGAAGAGATCTACAACTCTATAGAAATGGCTATATGCTAATGGTTAAATTATTAGACTATTTAGATAATTTTAATTGACTACTACATAATAGTTTATGTGTTGAAAGAATTGTTTCCATTCTTTGTAGTTTTTACATTGGAATACACATCGTATTTAATTTCACGCCAATATAATTCTTTCATAGAGATATTTGTTTGATTTTTCCTTCTATTTTCATCTTAAAATTTTACAAAATGTATTCTATAATATAGAATTATTTTCAAATTGGGACAAAAAGGATTCTAAGAGATATATTTAATCATAAATATCATTTAATTTGTATGTTGTAACTTCAGTACTTTTAGTTAAAATAAAAATAACTTAAAGTTATATATAAATATAGTTAAATTGGCAAAGTTTTTTGAGTTAATTACTAAATTTGATCTAAAAATATTCAACACTTTAGATAAATTCAATTAGATATAGTTAAATTGGAGGTGTCATTTGAGTTAATAATTAAATAACGTAATAATCAATTAAAGCAAGGGACATAATTTTGGATGTGTTTGAATTTAATAAATTACAAATTAAAATAGACATAAATTACTTGAAATAAGTGCTTCATAACCCATCTAATCAAATCATAACCTATCAAAATAGGAAAAATACAGAAATTTTGAAGAAAAACACAGATTTTGGAATGTCAAGAGCTTGTATTTTAAATCCTCAACCATCAACAACCTTTACCATGATCACTTTATGGCTTTTAAAGGCCTTTCCACCTCAACCACCGAACAACCACCTCTGCAACTAACTTTTTAATCTTTTATGATCACATGAAACATAAAAAACATTAATTTCAAGGTTGTTAACATCACTATTGAAATGGGAAACAACAAAGCGACTGGCTGCAATTCAAAGAAAATTCCTCTAGGATGAGGCTCAGGAGAAACAAAGGATTCCGCTGATAGGATGGGAAACGGTGAAAAAATCCAAGGAGAATAGTGGTGCAAGTGTGAAGGACCTGCAGGTTCAAAATAGAGCACTAGGTGCTAAACTGGTGTCGAAGCTCTTTAGATATCTAGAGTCTACGTGGGGAAGGATCCTCCATGCAAAATATTTGGATACTGTTAACCTAAAGATAATTCTAACAATTTTGAATCCTAGGCAAGGGTTTGCAATATGGAACTTCATCTTGAAATGCAGGGAGGTGATCACAAATCACCTATCATGGAATGTTAAGAATGGGAATCGTGCCTCCTTTTGGCATGACTCATGGAATGGCTATGATCCTTTGGACAACCTCCCAAAATTAGAAGAAGCTATTCATCCCACCAAAGCTACATATGGTGGATTTATTCGCTCCTATGTAATCCTAACCCAAGTGGAAGGGCATTGGGAGTTCAAATGGAAAGATTTTGAGATGCTCAATGAATAGTTGAAACCAAGAATTCTAGAAGTGTTAGCCTCCAAAAAAATCCATTTCACAGATGAGGAAGATAGGATCTTTTGGTGTGCAAAAAAAACTAGGGAATACTCCCCCAAAATTGGGTATGAAGTCATAGGGAAGGAGACCAAAATGGGGTGTCCAAAGCGGTTGTGTTGGGGAAAAAATGTGCTTCCAAAGGCCAAGGCCTTCGCATGGAAAACCATTCACGAACACATTCAGATAGGTGATCGTTTAAAAAAGATTGGTATGCAAGGGTCATTCATATGTGAAATGTGTAAAGAAAACGAAGAGATGGTCAATCAGCTCCTCTTGGAGTGTGTTTTTTTCCCAGGAGTGCTAGAACAATTTGAGACTAAAACTAAATTTGAGTGCCAACTTTGTAAGGATGTCAAAGGTGTATTCAAAGCATGGTTGAGTATGGAAAAAGGGTTGTTGATGGTAGGGCTCTGGGATGAAGGGATAGAAATGGTGATTTGGAAAGTCTGGCGGGAAAGAAATAGTCGTTTGTTCAAAGAGAAAGAATCTCCATTACAAAATGTGCTTTCAAAAATTGAAGAGGGGATTAAAGAACTCTTCTTAGTAGCTCAAAAATCTAGGTTCTTTAAACTCTTCACATCATGGGATGGCTTAATGTAGAAGTAATGAGATCTAATGAAGTTTCCAGCGAACTTAAAATTCAAAAAAAAATAAAAATAAGAGACTTGGTCAAATGGTAACTTCCCCCTTCAGGTCATCTGAAGTTGAACTTCGATGGGGCCTCAAGGGGAAATCTTGGGGTTTTTGGAGCAGGCTTCGTCATTAGGAACGATAGAGGAGTAATCATATGGGTAGCTTCATTGAAATTACCAAATGGCACTAACAATGAAGTTGAGGTGTCAGGTTTTGTAGCAAGTCTCAAATACTATGTGGAGAAAAAACTAAATCACATTGATATTGAAGGGGATTCAGAAGTTTAAATAAGAGCACTCGGGTCCAATCACACGCCAAGTTGGAGGGTACAAAACTGGGTGGATGCAGTTGCGCCTATGATAGGAAAATTAGCTGGCGTGAACCTTGTCCACATGTTCAGGGAAGCAAACAAAATGGCAGATGCACTCGCCAACGTAGGTGTGGAATAGAGAATTCCAATGGTGGAAGGCAAGGACAAAGGGATTTGGAAAAGTGTGGATGTGCTCCTAACAGTAGAAAGCCACACTTAATCCATCCTATTGTTATCTTCACCATCTTCACAAGAAAAACTATAGTGGTAATCCAAGAACACATAAGCCATGGTGCTTGGGAAGCGTAGTTGCAAACCTCATCCATCTTTCTTGTCTCTCAAATCTTTGGAAGTTGGACGTTGACTTCTTGACCCTTCCCACTTCAAATACATGTTGAAAAGTAGCGAAGAGTATTTTGGAGGTCGCAAAGCTTGAGAAGAAAGCTGATGCTCATGTTTGGAATTATAGGAGAAAGGTGGATCTCAAATAAACTGAAAGCACTTGTAGCAACCATAAATTTTAGAGTGGTTGTCATGCAAAAGGGCTCAAGGGGTCCCTAGATCAATTTGAGAAATGCAAATTTTTTATGTGTTATTGGTGTTCCCTATAGTGATTTCATGTTCCTATATCTTAGTTAAATAATGTAATACTCTATGTCTTTTAGGTGTGCTTTCTCATGGTTCTATATCAATGTACACAATTTTCACTATTTCAAATAGAAGAGTGCTACCCTCCCAAGTAGCATTTTGCCCAAAAAAAAACATCACTATTGAAATGTTATAATGTTTTGACCTTTCAAATGGATTGAAACTCCTAAGAAACCTCTAAGACCATGCTAGTGGCTTGATAATAGCCTTATTATTGGCATGACACTAACCTTGCACCCTTTTACATGTAAACTCTCCAATTTGCCTTAAAAAGGCTACAAAACTCTTTAGTGCAAGACTCAAACTCATAACTCAAAACTTTTCCTAGAACATGACTAATGGTCTTGAGTGACCTTGTTCACAATAAAACATTCTTGAAATTCCCAAACCAACCTATTGACCTCCCTAATTATCATCACATTATTAAGCATAAAATATGAGGTGTAGGTGCTCCTACACCACTACCCCATCCAAAATTTTCTCACAATACACAAAGCCACAATGTTCCTCCAAGATAAGCCAATCAAATCCTACCTTATGTGTCCTAGTAATCAAATTGGAGATGATCCTAAAAATGACATTGCGAAGGGTGATTCATCTAAAAAATATAAATGACTTTGCAATTATATCACTACTACGATCAATGTGTTATCTTTCATGAAATTTCCCAAAACACTATTCATTATGATCATATGGAACTTTCTAGGAGAGCTACAATAGTTGTAACATCATCAATTAAAATTAAACATTAAAAAGTACATCATGAATTAATTATGTAACCACATAAGTCAAATATAATTCTATCAAGAAATTAATATCAAATAGATAATACAATCGCATAACTCATAAATTTCAATGTCATTGATCTTCTTCTTCATCCAACTCTTTGTCTATATCATCTAATCCAAATTCGACACTGTAAGGATTGGTCATATCATCATCATTGTCATTGATATCAGTTTTGATAATGTCATCATCCACACAGATATCATCTTCATGAACATTAACTCCTACATCATCATGATCTAGTTCCTCCTCTTCAACATCTTCGTTAGGCACATCATCAACTAACTGTTGATCCTGATCATCATCTACATCATCTTCTAGTTCTTTGGTATCTTCTTCTTCCACCACATTAAACTTTATCAGCCTTCCTCTTGTATCATGTCTAACAACATATGACCAACTTGGTTTACCTGGAACCTCTGAGTAAAATAAATACTCACATTGGTTTGGAAGAACATAGGGCTCATTTTCAGCTCGCTCGATCGACCTTGTATTAACCACAGTAAATCCATTATCATGTTCAATAATAGTTCTCTCAGGATCATTTTCATTCAATCGTAGCCTATACCATAGGGTGACGAACAAAACTAATTTGAAGGACTTAAAGTCACACTCAAGTATATCATCCAAAATCCCATAGTATCGATTTTCTGAGACTTTTGGATGTATGTCACTTCTAGATGAAACATTAGTCACCTAAAAATACTGCAGTTATCCCAGAATCACAAGTTTTCTTCGTGTCATCTAGCTTTTTGATTCAAAATTTACGACCATTGCACCACATAGCCTTGTGGTGTTTCACCTGCAATATGTCAAACATGTAAAAATTATTGCAATATTGTCAGTTGATAAACATATTTATTCTTGGCCGAATGTATGCAAAGAAAAAAATCTCAACATATATATACATCAATATAATTGAAAATAATTAAATAATATGGGTGATTAATATATTTATACGTACCTTTTTATCTCTTCAACCATATGCTAAATCAATTTCCCTTGGTGTAACATTGGAATATCCATTATGATGAGCTTCTTTAACCAATGAAGCCACACCTTCCCATGTTAATGTGTGACCAAAGTGTTGGCATCATTCAATCCATACCATCATCCAATCAAGATTGTTTGCGACGTAAAAATGTAGTGCATCCCACTCTCGACCAACTGTATCAAAAAAATTGAAATTCACAAATGACGTGTTAGAACCAAAATTTTCACAAAAAGTTCTAAAGATTTTATCAATTGAAATCTAAAATTCACCCCATCATTTCATAAAAACCACTCTATTTTCCTCCATAAAACCAAAATTACCTTTTACCACCATACCACTGCCTGAGTATCCACCCTTGTAAAACCTTACCGCATACCTCCTTACCATGGCTTCTTGCAATAAGGCTCATGGTATCATGGTCAAAAAAATTAACAATACATTCTTTTACCACTATACCGTAGAAGGTAGGAGCTTAGCCCATAGTGGAGCGGTGAGATAAAGAACAAAAATGAAAGGAAACCGCTACACTGTGGGGGGTCAAAACATGACCCACAGTTGAGTGGTACACTTGAGAACAACAATAAGGGTAGCCACTGCCATACCGTAGGAAGATGAATGATAGCTTGTGGTGAAGCAGTAGTGCACCGCCATACCACAAGGAGGTGAGAGGTGTCCTATGGTATAGCGGTATGTAGATATTTGTGTGGAGAATACACCACGGTGCCGCTAGAGAGTCAAAGATGAAGAGCGATAGAGAGGTAAGTTAATGAAAGGAAATCAAAGCACACCATACTACCGCAGGGAGATGAAAAGTGGCATGAGGTAACATGGTAAAGCATTCAATGAAGCATTTAAATCATATCTGTCACATCAGTCAACTTCGAAATATGAATTGAGCTCACTACAAAGATTTGAATCATGTGAATTTATGGGTCAAGAGTAAAGGCAGCTTGGGATTAAAAAACATAAGATAAGTTAGTTTTTTTTCATTCATGATGGCCAAAATCAAAGCACGAGCAAGTGTGGAGGGTGAAGGAGAAGAGATTTTTTCATAGAAATTCATATCACCGTGTAAGTTCAGCTCACTCCCATCTATAAATTTCATAATGGCACCTAAGAAAATAGAGGTAGGAGCTAGGAAAGACAAAGCCAAGCCAAATAAACCCTCTTTACAATCACCATTACTTGCTATGTTGCTTGGGTCAGTGAACAAGGGGTCAAAGAGTGTTTTCAAGAATTTGGCCCAAGGTTGTAGAGAGCCATTTATACCCCAATCCGGTTGGAATCTCTACTGGTATTTTTACCAAAAGAGGAATGATAAGGTTCTTGCGTCGAACCCATCGAATTTGGATGTAGCTAAGCTAATTGTGCCCAATGCCTTCATGGATACAGAGCTAATTAAATCCCTAGCTCATAGTTACCATGCCCCAACCAAAACCACCAGACTTTTGAGCGGTGGGTGTTTGGTGGATATTAACAGGGAGGCTATCATAGAATGTTTTAATCTTAATAGACAATTAGTAACAAAAGTGAACTTGGCAGAGTTAGAGCAAGAATACAAGAGGTTAAGAAGAACTTATTGTAGTGATGAGCTCCCCTTACATATGAAAAGGGGTGATAACAACATAAAAATATCGATCCCTACTTCCAAGGTTGAGCCCTTTCAAGTTGATGAATTCCAAGTGTATTTTAGAAACACCTACTTTGCATTGTGTCAAATATTGGGAGTGGATGTTGAGGAAAATATGTTATTAGGGTTGATGATGATGGCTATGATAATTCATCCTAAATCAAATGTGGAGTTTGACTTTGCATCTATAATTGAACAACAAATTCATGAGGGTTTGATTCAAGTCAAGGAGGCCAAGGCCCCCATTACTTTCAGGAAATACTCTCTTCTATGTTATTTAATTGTATATCATAATGAAAATAAATGGACTGAGAGAATGAACTTGTGTACACATGAAAATGGAATTAAGCTTCCCATGCAAAATTGGTGTTACATATGGGATAGTAGGTGCATAGAGAGTGATTTTTTGGTATTTAGGGATGATTTTTCTTTGAGACTTATACAAGTTTTGGGTTACCCTACACCAAGATTGCCTGAATCTTTAATGAGAGTAATGAGACCAGTGCAGGGCAAGCTAGACCAAGGCTTCATGCATAATTATGTTGACTGGTTCTTCATGCCACAATACACACTTATTAGAGTCTATGGGTGTAACCAAGCACCACACATCTTGCCTAAGTTTGTACCGACAAGATTGTGTTTCTTAGAGTTCACGTGGCAGATGTTGTGGATGGAGCGTGATTTGTTGAAGAATCAGAGAAAATTCACATTTTTTCCTGCTTTGACAGTGTATGAAGACTTGTCTGTTGGGTCAGAGATGCTAGAGGAATTGCAAAGATTCATGAGGGTTCATTATTCCCTCAAGTATGGAAAGGAGAGGGTGTGTGATCCAGAGGGACACATAAACAATATCAGAAGGACTCTACTAACAAAAAGGGCCATTACACATGAATTTGACTCCAAGAAGGATGTCATATGGAATCTGGTTTATTTTGCAGATTTTACACAAACAAGGAATAAATGGACCAGAATGATGAAATGGGAAGAGCAGAAATGAAGGAGGGAAAAGGTTTCAAGGGGTTCTTTGTAGAAGAACCTAATCTTTTGAAGAGAATGTAGCTACCCCTTGGGAAGTATGCTGAAATGTATGAGATGGCTCAAATAAAGGGGTTGATTCTTGCTCCTAAACCCTAGCAACCGTCACATGAAGCTTCCACCTCAAATTTTCTACCTCCATCACCTCCACACTCATCCCCTTCATCTCCCATCCAGGAGCCCTAGGCCAAGAAACATAAAACTAAATCATTAGTTGATTATAGTGATGATGAAGAGGAGGGTGCAGTCCTCACCTTAACTGAAATAAAAAGAGTAGCAGAGCAGAAAAAAACTTAGAAGTCTCATGATCCTAAAATTAGTATATCAAAAGAAGTTGTAGAAGATATTCAAGTTGATGAAAGGATGGTTGCCTCTTTGAGGTTTATTAAGGACGATAAATTCATCCATACCAATGAGTTCAAGGATTTTTGGATCAAAACTAAGATGAAGCAGTATGATGGATGATTAAGGATAAATCTCATAGGGGTTGATAATGCGAAACAAACTGAAGTTGAGGCTCAAACATTTGTTGAGCTAAATATTGACAATATTAATGTCACTCCCTAGGAAGCAAGAGAGCTAGTATTGAGCAGTAATATGTTGATCATACTAGGAATGGAGCTATCCAAAGTATTCCTTTTGGACCAAATTAGATCATAGGATGAACCAAAGTAAATTGTAGAGTTTGATTCAGAGGAAGGGCTATCAGGAACAGGGTATAACCCTACCACTCAGACCCTTGCTTTATGGACCAAGTAGAAGAATACAAGGAAGCCTAGGCTTTTAGATGTGGTGCAAGAAATGATGGGATCAGCCATGGTCAATACAATGAAAGATACAACTCCTACAGAGGTTGCAACTATTACCATGCACTCTACGATGTTTACTAAGGATGTGGTTGAAAATATGGAGAAAAGGATCAGTGGATATGAAAAAAGGCTAAAACTGTCAAACGATGAGGTAAATAAGTTATTCATCGAGAATGTAAAGCTAAAGCAACAACTACAATAGGCCATGATAGTGAGGGGAAATGAAGTACTGGTTTGTCATCCACCTATGTGAGCTGAAGATCCACAAGTGCAACAATTAAAAGATGAAATTGATAAGTTAAAGAAACATAACATGGAAGATGTCAAGCATCATGTCTTAGATGCCCTGAGGAAAATATTGGAGCATAGAGTGTGGGTAATGAAAGAGAAAATAGGTGGAATACATGAGAGCTTTATAAATCTAGTCAAAGATTTAGAACAAATAAGTGTTAGTTCCCCTATTATTGATGAACTCCATAAAAGGTGGCAGCCAACTTATCGTACTTTAACCACTCTCTGCAAAGCAAGAAAATAAGACCCAGATGCTCCTCAAAAACTCAAGCCTACTCAGGAGATGGTAAAGAGAGTGATAGAAGAGCATAAATATTTAGTGGACATGAAAAAGAAAGTGGAAAATAGGAGGAGTACATTTGACTCAATAAATTTTCTCTTCAACCCTTCAATCATTAAAGATGACAGTCAAATAAAAGGTGCTAAGGAATGGAGAAATGAATTTAATCAAATGATTTCCCAATGCTTGACACATGTGCAAAATAACGGGGATATCAGCTTGGATAGGTTTCATGTTGTATTGGATGGAATTATCACCTTGGATAATAGATACACAAAGTTTGTGGTAGATACCAGGAACCTCTTGGACAACAAATAGAAGAGCCACCTTGCAAACCTTACTGTTGCAAAGGAGTTTAAATGGCCAAACGATCTAACAGTTAGCAGATGGCAAGAAAATAACTTAGGCTCAGATGAAGAATGGTTGCATGTGTCATAGGTAGAAATAATCATATAGTAAGATCTTTGAACAAGTCTTGACTAACCACAGGCTTTTACTCAGAGATTAATGAATTAATTATTGTTGTTATCTTTCAGTTATATTTATGTTTTATTTTCATGCCTTGTTATCAAACAGTGTGTCTTTTGGTTTGAAGCTTGTTTCCTCTCGTATAAATAAGAGAGACCAGGACCAAAATTATTATTAGAAGATAGATAGAGGATAGGCTGATAGAATAGATAATTTCCAGAATGCTTACACTTCAAAGGACCATGATGCATGTATGAAATTTTGGAGGAATCAATGAAATAACTCTGATTTTGTGGCACCTTTTTTGTTATCAGTTGTTTGTTGAATTAATTGAGAATATTATTAAGTTGTCTCCAAGGTTGATATTTCTTTGTTATTTAAATTGATATATCAAGCATATGTTCAATTTATCGATGCATATTTGATGTATTCATGTGGTGTGATTAATTGGTTCTTTCAAGTAAAGATTAAATCCTTCTAATCATTCACAATAATTTGGAAGTATCATTTGGATCACTAAGAGCTTGATAGTTATAGTTTTGCATGTTTATACAAGTTATAAACAAATATTTATATGCCAAACAATTAGAATTTATGCTAGATAGACATCACTCATCTCAGACTTTCATTTGACTCCATCTTACCCAACAAGGCACTGGTCTCACCCATTTCGTTTAATCAGTTTCATTGAATTCATTTCCAAAACACTACATCTGTTAACTAAACATATTAGATTTTACCTTGATATTGCTATACAATTTATACCAAATTAGGATTATATCTTTCCACTCCCTATTGCCATTGTGGATTGATTGATCAAGTAGGAATCATATAGTTAATTCTACATCATTTACATAGGTACACCCACCTAGGTTTAGCAAAGCCTAAAGAGTAGAAGGTTCAATCACATTGATTAGCCTTGTACATTAGCCAAAAATGTGTCAAGAGTTTGGAAACCTCTTGTGGTTCAGACTTTCATTTTTGAGACCTAACACGACGTATAATTAGTTAATTACCATGGTATATGACCTTAATTTATAATTGATATATATTGAATATTAATAATTAAATAAGTACAATATACATAAAAACCAAATGTAAAATGTATTTTAATTAATCTCCATGACTATCTTATAATTACCTCTCACTTTCCTCAATCTACCTTTCCCCATCAGGTACTCCCCTTCAAATTTTTTAATGGAGTTGGGATCCCAAATGTGATCTACATGGATCTTTGTTGTAAACTTAGGAAGATATTCAGTAATGTACACCATGGTCTGGTATACCATACACCCCTCCACCATAGAACCCTCGGGATGTGCTCTTTGTCTAACCAAAGCCTTCAAAAATTTCAAGTGCCTCTCAACCATCCACATTGACCTTGTGTGTATAGGTCCACACAATTCAATCTCCTCAACTTGGTGTATGAGGTAGTGTTTTGTGCATTGAAAAATGTCAAAGGTAGACACTTTTGCATTCCACACATTAGACGAGGAATTTTTCTCTTCCAATAATTTATATCTTCTTTATGGATTTCTTTAGATGACAACCATCTACAAGTGATTGAAGGCACAAATATATTAATGAGATTTAACAAAAATATACAATATATTACATAACAAGTAAAACAAATGACAATTATAAGATCTATACAACGAATTGACCAAATATCTCTACTTACCTCATGTATTTCCCAATATCATATTTAACTTGCTTGACATTGTTGTTGAAGTTGTCTGGGAGAGATAGAGGTAGAATGCACTACAACAATTATAAAATGATATTTTCATTATTTTTTCAAAAGTAGTAAACATAATACACTGAAAAGTACATGCAGTATACAAATATATATAATATACTAGAATAATTACCTTAATGAAGGTATTCCAATCATGCATTTTCATCCCTGACCCAAATTCACCTTTCTTTGTTATGATATTGTTTATGCTCACATCAAATCTTGTGGGAAATCAAATTTTTCGTATGACTTTTTTTATAGCATTGCTTTGTTGCTCCGTTAATAACCAAGGAAGGGCACTTATATTAATTTGGTCTCCATTGCTATTTAATTGAATGAAATTTTCATTGCATGATTGACTTCCTGAATGTAACTACAAATTTTGACAATTTTTTCTTTGTCATGCCTTCCATCCAGTATTTTCCATAACGTTTTTGTTATATTCTTTCCGATATAAATTTCATCAAACAAATGCACAATTTGTAGCTTCTCATAGTAGGGAAACCTACTAAATTGTCTAGGATAACTTTTCAGTCCCTATGGAAGTCGGCCATTAATTCCTTGATGACCTTCATGAAGCATATAAGTATAAAAAAATTAACAATGACAATCATTGTCAATTACAGCATGAGTAAACACAACACAATATAAATATATAAATTCCAAACATATCATATATGATAGATAAATAATTTGACCCGATGTATAACCTTGATGATTAATTCTATTATATTCCAACTTCCTTAGGCGAGGTGTCATTCTTCGTGGTTTTGATGCAGTCTCTTCTTTCCCATTGAAAATATGTTTTTCAGTAGTCCGATACTTATGATTTATGTGGAGGAAGTGCCTATACTCATCAAACACCTTCTTTCCTAAACTTGTTGAACGACGAGATTTCATCTTTGGACCACAAATTGGACATGCAAATTTTCCCTTTGTTTGAAGACCTGTAAGATCATATATAATTGGATTGAATATGTCAATTTTTATAATTATAAATAATCAATAGATTATTTAAAAAATATGCGTGATATCTAGTTCATAAAATTAAATATCGTCAAAGTCATGCAATCAAACGTTATAACATACCACAAAAATGTGTTAGCCCTAGGGCATCATGAATTTTCCATACAAGCATTGCATGAAATTGAAATTGTCTTTGTCCTATTGGTCTAGATATGTCATACATAGTGACACCATTCTATAACTTTAGTAACTCATCGATAAGAGGATTGATATATACATTCACATCTTTAACTTGGTACTTACCTAGTTGAATGAACATAAACATTACATAATTATTATAACCATTTTACTGCAATATATATAAATTAATGTACATGAATATTAAATGAAAAAATATAAGTCATTATGCAGAAAATAAGACAAATGAGATGCTATTACGTTAAATAAAATTGATGTAAATGAATATCGAGAACAATCATTGCCAACATTATGTGCTCCCTCTTTATTGACATCCATGGAGGAATTTTATTATTGTTAACAAAAATAGGGCACACCAAGTAAATAGATCTCAACTCTCCAAATGGATTGACACCATCCGCTAGCAATGAAAGTTTGATATTACGAGGTTCTTCTTTAAAGTGTGGCCATTTTTCCTCCATGTCCCTAAATGCATAACCATCTGCAAGAATTTGAAGAATTTCATCTTCACTTCTATTTTGTGCATGGTAATTCATAAATTTCACTAAGATTTCGCACCTAAATAATTGTTGCATACGAAATAATGGGAATATAATGAAGAACCTTGCGAGACACCTTTTTTGTTAGTTGATCTGTTCAATATCTACTGATATGACATTCTGAGAATTTTGTTGCAAGTTTATGTTGTTTATGATATATAATAAGATCATTGGGACATGCATCTATTTCTCGATACACCATTCCAATATCTTTCATAATGCCAAATAAATCTCGGTATGAGTGAGGTAAAATATTTGATGGTGGTAACAAAAATTCACCAATCAATCTACAACAAAAAATAATTTGTTAATATAAATAATATTAATGGTACATATTTCATCCTTTATTTACTAGTGATGAACTAACAAAAATTAAAATAGATGAAAAAAGATGACATATATGACATACCTTAACATCTATGAGATAGCTATGTTGGATAAACCATTCATAGCCTTCAAGTTCACCAACAACAATACAGCAGAGAGAAGAGTTGTTTGGGAGCCTTCATAAAGGGGCTTGTATGCCTTATCAAGTATAGGTAAATCATGAACATCATCAAAGTCATCTCGATCAACATGATCAGCTATTCCACTAAATGTGTCATGGATCAATGTATTTGTACCATCATCTTCAACTGTGTTTTCTGGCGCATGATCATCTTCAATATTCACAACTCCATGTTCCTTCACTTGTAAAACCACATTCTCTGGGTCATGATAATCCATATCATGTTCCCTAGGGTGCCCCACCTTTATAATAATGATAGACACAAATAAACCATGATCATGATCAAGTGATTATATATATATATATATATATAAAATGTTAAAACGATATAAAAATTTACAAATTCAATCAATATAAACACATATAATGACTTACCAATGGAAAATAATCATGCCCCCCTTGAATTTGACCGTGTTGCCTACAATGTTTCTCAGTTGTTGTGATTAAAATTATTGTTGTCTTTAAGCCCTTGCAATTATTGCAAGGAAAAAAACATTTCCCATCACCCTTTCTTTTCAATCTAGCCCACAATCTATCAAGTGACTCTTCATTTTGTTCTGGACTAATATTATCTGACATGATTTTTCTTTACCAAACTTGAATATTTAGATCTTCAAAAAATATCAAACTCGCACTCCAATAATTTTTAATCATAGATAGGTAACAAAATCTAATAATTCTGATATTTTACAGCAAAAAAAATCGGCATGCAACCACCCCTACAAAAGAGAAGATAGTTTGAAGTTAATGACCCCAAAAAACACTTTAAAATGCTAATTCAAAAACTTATTAAATTTTGATTTTACTATGATTTCCAACTGCTAGACTCCTAAAATAAGAATATTGAACTTGCACAACAAAATCTGGAAATGAAATTCTGAAAATGCACAAGTCTAAAAATGAAATACAATGAGATGTTGCTTTAAAATATGATTTTAAAACCTGGAATTACAAATTTGAATGCTATGACCAAGTCCTCAATGATGCCCTCAGGTTCCACTGTTGACCTATCTACCACTATAGAACAATTGGTGTAGGTCTAAGGTTTATTAACTACAATATCAGAATTTTTTCCTTAGTCATCACATTAATGGTTACACCCAAGTCAATCAAGGTATTTCTTGATGAGGGTACCATTCACAGATTAATTTTGGAAAATGACAACGAATACCCTCAACCTGACGATAATAGCAAAAAATTGTCACAATAAATAGTCGAACTCACTTTATTTATTTTCATCGAACTCACTTTTATTTTCGTCAAAATTTCGACGAAAACTTAGGTTCGTCAAAATTTTGACAAACGTCGGGGATAAAATTTAAAAAAATTGAAAATTACACATTAAATATCACAAGTACTCGATAATACATCTAATTATTCATCTTTCGTCAAAAATTTTCTTCAGATTTTGCAGTCAAATGAGTTAGTGCTCTCTCTCTTTACCTCTCCCTCCCTCCACCCCTCCACCCTATCTCTCTATCTATATCACCTCTTTCTTACCTCTCTCTCCCTCCCTCCCTACCTCTCTCTCCCTCTCTCATTCCTTCTCTACTTATCTTTATCTCCTCTCTCCCTCTATCACTCCCTACCACTCTCTCTCTCTCTCTCTCTCTCCCTCTATCTCTCCTTCCCTATCTACTTTTCTATATGTCCCTTCTCCCTCTATCAATCCTTACCACTCTATCTTTACCTATCTCTCTCTCCCTCCTCACCTCTCTCTCACTCCCTCATTCCCTTTCTACTTGAATCTATCTCTTCGCTTCCTCTCTCTACCTACCTCTCCATCCCTCCCTCTTTCTCTTTATCTCTCTCTATTTCTCTCAATATCTCCTCTATCTCCCTCCCTACCTCCTTCCCCCTCTCTTTCTCTATATCTCTCTCTCTATAGAAGATAGTGAAGGAGAGAGAGAGAATGGGGGTGGCAAGGATAATTAGGGAGGGAGTGAGAGCTGAGATAGATAGAAGTAGAGAGGTAAGGATGGATGGATAAGTACGTAGGGAAAGAGAGGTGAGATAGATAGAAGTAGATATAGAAGTAAGGAGAGAGAGAGAGAGAGAGAGAGAGAGAGAGAGAATGGTGAGATAGATAGTAGAGAGGGGAGGAGAGAGAGAGGGAGAGAGAGATAGAGAGAATGGTGAGATAGATAGTAGAGAGGGGAGGAGAGAGAGAGAGAGGTGATATAGAGAGAATAAAATATGGAAGGGAGAATGTGGAGAGATTGAGATAAGGGAGATAGAGGGAAGGAGGGAGGGAGAGGAAAATATGGAGAGAGAGAGAAAGAGAGAAGTAGAGAGAGGGTGGGAGGGATTGAGAGAGAAGTAGAGAGAGGGGGGGAGGGATTGAGAGAGAGGTGGTATAGATAGTAGAGAGGGAAGGAGAGAGAGAGGGGGAATGAGGGAGAGAGATTTTAGATAAATATAATTAGAGAGAGGAGAGAGAGAATGGTGAGAGTGAGAGTAGAGAGGGAAGGTGAGAGTGAAAGATAAAGATGGGGGAGGTAGAGAGAGGGGGGAAGGAGGGAGGGATGGAGAGGTAGGGAGAGAGAGGTGAGAGAGAATGGTGAGATAGAGTATAGAGGGAAGGGGAGAGAGAATTTATCTAGGTAGAGTTCCTGAGGGAGAGACCGAAGAGAGAGGGAGAGAGAGGGAATGGGAGAGAGATAGAGAGAGTTATCTAGGTAGGGAGAGAGAGGTGGTATATATATATAGAGAGAGAGAGATTGGGGAGAGGGAGATAAACATAGGAGGGAGGGAGGGAGAGATATGGAGAGAGAGTTGAGATAATCTCAAGTGTGCTCTCCATCAAGTTTTCACATGTTTCAATGTTTTGTTAAAGAAACACTGTGGTAATGTTAAGCTCTATCTTAGCTATATAACCATGTAATTTTTTTCATATTTTGGTTATGTTAAGGTTTTCATCTTTAATTTCTTTTGTTCGTGTTCCATTTTTTCAAAAACCAATGTTTTGGTATTTTTCACTTTAATTACATTTTAGAAACTAGACTCCATTCTACACACTAAAAAAATATATTTTCGGTCTATTTTGAAAAAATTAGGGGGGAGCATGCTCAATTTTTTTTAAGATGTGTCCAGTTTGAAAATTAGTAAAAAATTATATATTCATTAAAAAATTAGCAAAAAATTAGGGATAAACTACATGTTCTTAGCTAATGTCTCACCAAAGAGATTTTTGAAATACTGAAAAAAATTAACATTTGAAAGGGGCACACCAAATGTTGTGTTATATTTTATTAAAAAATAGGACCAATTTGTGTGGTCACCCTTTTTGAACCCCTTAATATCTACCATTTAACAAAAAAAAGTAGTTTAGAAAGTAGATTTGGAGTACTATTAATCTTGTTTTCATTGCATCTTAAAATTTGAGTGTAAGTATATCCAATCTGTCATCCAAGGCTAGTCTTTCCTAATTTCAAAACGAAGTGGCCACTTAAGACACGTTTTTGGTCCCCCATCATTTTGCACTCACCCACTTATCGAATCATCCAATCCTAATCCATATCATATCCTAAACAAAATCAATCTTGTCAAAATTATAATCTAGATCCTAATATTTTTATCCACTACCTTGTATATTGCTTGAGAACTTTCCTATCTCAAGTAGTATATTGAGTTAGCTTTATCATTTTGGCTATCCTAAATTGGTAACTTGGAAACCCAAATTTAGCTATCAAAACCCCCATCTAATCTTTTCCTAAGTGATTATCCAAAATTAGGTAAGAATATAATCCTTTATCCAAGCGTTCTTAAGCGATTATCCAAGCTTAAGTAAGAAAATATAGGCCTTACCTAGGTGATTATCCAAGCATAGTATAAGAAAAACCCATCATTATCAATCAAAGGATCTAGATTTACTTGAGACACTATTGTTCTTGTATCCCCTTTCCATACATTTTATCATTATCCCCTTTTCCATCCATTCTATAATTATCCTCTTTCCATCCATCATTATCCCCTTTCTATCTATCTTCATTATCCTATCAACTCAATCAAACCAACCCAATCAAATCCAAGGTCTATCTTATAATTAATCATTTTCATCCAATCTCATTAATCATAGGTCACTCTTTCTTTCATGTTTATCAGAAGGTGACAAGGAATAAAGCAAACCATGGCCTCCCAAGAGTTTCCATCATCATGTAATGACATGATCTTTGAGGAGGTTTTCCATCAAGTTCCTAGGGGGATCCCATTCCCCTCTCCATTCTACATCATATATGATCATGATTCAAGTGATAAAGACTCACCCAGATCATTAGAGGACTATTCTCAAGATACCCAAGTGATGGAATTAATGCATAGGTATATCATGAAGCATCCTGATCAATGCATCCTTATGCTAGAAAACAAAGGTTCCAAATTACCCTGTAACTTTGACATATACCAAATCACCCAACAACCTCCTTCTACACCACTACCTTCTATTCATCATAATCATACATATCATTCATACTCTTCTAGTCATCATGATCCTTTAGATCATCCATCTTCTTCTAATGTCCCCATGTCATCTTAATCCATCAATCCCACATCCCACTTGCATATAAAAATCCCATCTCATACCTAAAACATTTCATAACATATCTCAAAACCTCAAAATTTCATCCTTTATCCTTATATCTCAACATCCATACCATTGAACACATCATATTCTCTCCAAAATTATAATCCCATCTCATCTTCCTATTTACATCTCAAAAAATCTAACTGTGATCCTATTAAAATGCTATGTTCCTAATGTAACATACTAAAATGATGCAATAAGAGGAAATAACATAAGAAAAGGGCACCTCAATGATTAGCCTAAGAAATAGATAACATGAAAGCAATATAAAACAAATTGATTATTTATTATACTTTCATGTTGCTCCTTTCTTGGTTGGCCCTTGATCTTTGGATGTCTTGTGTGCTCTTTGGATGGAAATGGAGTGAATTGGATGCAAGATGCAAGATGGATTGATGAGAAATACTATGGAAAAGCTAAAATGCTGAAAATGACAATTTGGCAAGAGTTTGGTAGCAAAAGACTTGATCCCCAAAATGAGAGAAATGAGGGGGTATTTATAGGACAATTGGAATTCTCTAAAGAATTCAGCGGTTGAGATTGATCCAACAAAGTCAAGATGGAGGGCTATGGTGAGTTGAGGACTCACAAGCCCTCACATCTTGACATGTGGAATGTGAGATGTCCTAGGGTGGAATGATGTGGAAATGAGGTGGAAGAGAAGTACATGAGGTGGAAGTAGGACAAGTACCTTGGGGGATGAGAAGATTCCTTGGAGGAATAAAAGTGAATTAAAAATTCACAATTACTAGAAGAATCTAGTGGATAAGAGAGGGTCTCCAAAAAGTTGGAGGTTTGTCACATGTGGGTGATGTGACAAGTCCAAGGCTCTAGAAGTCCTTGGCACATGTAAAGTGACAAGTCAAGCCTTCTAGAACTTTGCATGGGGATGGGGAAGACTTTGGAAAGATAAAAGTGAATTAAAAATTCACATGGGGAAGAGAGGCAATGCAAAGAAAGGCAAGTGGAAAGGTTGACCAGAAAAGGTAAGCCAAATGTGGCTAATGACTTTGATTAAGGTTGTGCAAACACAGGATTATGATAATTAATGAGAGATTAGAAGCAAGTGGGAGATTATGGAGGATGTGACACTAATCTTGATTAAGTGGTGCACATCCTAATCGTGGATTAATTAATTTAATCCAGATTAAAAGAGGATTATGGAGAATGTGACAAGGAGAGAGAAAATGAGGGATTAAAAATTAGTTTTAATCCAAATAGGTCAAATGACTAAATTAAATAAATTGTCCTATTTATTTAATTTAGAGAGGAAATGGATAAGGTAAAGTATTTAATTTATTCAATTACATACTTTAGGAACCTTAGGCAAAAAATGAAATAATGATTAAATAAATTATTTAATCATTGTTAATGAAATATATGAATAGAGTAGACGATTTTGATCATGTGGAAGTGATCAAATTTAGATGTCTACATTTTTCCCCTCTTTGAAGTACCGTTAGAATAACCGTGCTTCGAAGAAAAAAAAGTGCAGATGACTCTATAGAGGAAGTAACCGAAAGATCTTGCCCCAATGTGGGTAGGAGGACCTAAGCTATCCAAATTAGTGGGGGAATGGATGAAGATGCCCCAATCTTGGAAGGGGTTGACTATGCCAAGGAAAATAGATAAATGGGAAGCATATGCCCCCTCGAGAGGGCGACGGGGGAAAAGAGAGGGGTCCTGGGAGACCTCTTGATAGGAAGAAAAAGATGGTATGGTTGGAAAGAGCATGAAAAATTAGGCAACTTTTTATTTTGAATGAAGTCAAATGGACAAACGGTTTGCAAATGGCGGCCCTAGGAAGGGAAGGGATTAGTTCGAGGAAAAAAAGGTAAATAAGAAGTAAGAAAATACCCCTTAAAAAGGGAGGGAAAAGAGAGGGTCCCAGATGACTTCTCAATAGGAAGAAATGAAAGGTATGGTTGGAAAGAGCTCAAAAAAATAAGCAAGTTTTCCTTTTGAATGAAGTTGATCTGATGCACGATTTGCAAATGGTGGCCTCAGGAAGGAAAACAAAAATGGCTTGTTTTCCTGTAAAGGGGTGGATTTGCCCCACTGCAGAAGGGTGGGTCTACCCCAAAAAGGGCGGGTCCACCCCAACACAGGGCAGGTATGCACCGGGGCGAGGGGTGGGTCCTCCCCGATGCGAGGCGAGGGTGGGTCCGCCCCTGGGCGAGGGACGGGTCCGCCCTAGCAAAGGGCGGGTCCGCCTTGCGGCCAGGGGTGAACCCGCCCTGTGTCGAGGCAGACCCACCCCTCACCCAGGGGCAGGTCTACCTTGGTGCGAGGCAGGTCCGCCCTTGGGTGAGAGGCGAGTCCTCCCCTGGGCGAGGGGCGGGTCCACCCCGACGTGGGGTGGGTCCGCCCCGCAGCCAGGGGTGGGTCTGCCCTGCGGCCGGGGGTGGATCCGCCCTAGCCCAGGAGGGGGGGGAGATGGATGAAGAGTGACAGAGGAAAGAAAGGAAGGGATGGGGGGTACATGCAAGATGATGGAATGGAACATGCAATGCAATCCTAATGCAATTTGCCATCTTAGAGCACTGATTTTTTCTATAGCATAAGACACCAAGTGCCAGGGTATAAAGAACCAAGGCAGATTAGTGTCCAGTGCATAAAATAAACACAACAAACAAGAAGGTTATTCCAACACCCCAAAGTCATGAAGGCATTGGTCGGGCCAGGTATTGGGATAACCACAAGTACAAAAGGATGTCCCAGCGTAACGTAAGACCATAGGGGTCTTGGTGGGTACTACGTGAGACAACCAAGAAGACAAAAACATAAAAAAGATCAAGATATTCCCCTATGTTTACTATTCAAAGCACACCATGATATGATGGATCAAGGCGACCATGAAAAGTGATGATAGGGAGCTCAAATGATAAACAAAAGTCAAAAGTATCAAAAGATCACAGTCAATTTCAAAAGTCCTTTGCCATAGGATCAAGAGGATGGATGGGGTTGATGAGGTCTGTTAGGAAGGATGCATCTTGTTGAGACCAATGATGGCTAGTAAACTAAAAGATCGATATGAGATAGGATATTCGAAACCGATTGGATCTAAGGATTTAAGTGGATCTTGTTTGTAAGCACCTGCTAGGATAGGGATGTGCTTGGTGACACGACAAGCTGACATGACACAAGACACAACCTAAAGACCTAGGGGCTCGAGGGTTGATCAAAGATCAACCTTGCCTATGTGAAAGCGCAGAGCCCTCGTAGTTCAGGAAAATACCATGGTAAAAGAGAAAAGAGGACAATGAAGACAGAGGATAGAGGACAATGATCAGATGGACAAATACCTAGGGATTGGATCAAATGATCGACCTTGCCTACGTGAAAGCGTAGGGGCAACGTAGGTTGACACAAGGCCAAAGACAGACGATGGAAGAGGACAAGATGAAAAAAAGATAGATCCTCGGGGGTGGATCAAATGATCAACCTTGCCTACATGAAAGCGCAGGGGCAATGTAGTTCAACAAGAGACCAATGATAGACAATGGATAAGGGGTGATGAGATGACTAGTATAAATGGATAAAAGGATGGAGCAGATATGATGATCCAGGATAGGCTATGCGGATGGGATGGTCGATATGTTGGATGTGGGTTATGTGAAGCTCAGGGATGGGATAGTGATCTAGATTATTAGAAGATGAATTGGGAGGATGAGAGGATGTATAGATGAATGATGAAGAGTAATAGGATAGGAGGAAGATGTAGGAAATAAATAGGAGTGATGATAGTGAGATAGCATGGCATTGGATTGCGTGGAGGTAGCCTATAGTGAGATACTAATGACAAGGGATTATGATATGGAAGGAAAATGGATAGATTGATAAAGATGGGGAGATAGAAAGATGCTAGGATAGATGGATAGAAGAGTAAGGATTTGGAAAGATGACATGGATTACTGGGTAGATAACTGGATGAGGAGATAAGGATGAAAAGATGGAAAAGGACTAGTGGGTGGGTAGATAGGAAGATAAGGATGGGGAGATGGATGGTGTCGTCAAGGACTAAGACACAAAGAAGGAGATGCCCCACTCTAGATGTGTCATGTTTGATGAGGCAAGAGGGATAGCAAGATGGGTGGATAAGGGAGTGATATGGGCAATAGAAGATAGATAGAGATGGATAGGATGCATGGACAATGGAAGATAGAGAGAGTTGGATAAGGAATATGATAGTGTATGGATGAGGGGAATATATAGCAAGAGATGTCCAAAGCATGTATATAGGTTTTCCCCTACATTTATGAAGATCACAAGGAAGATGGAGGGACTGGGATAAATGGGATAGCATCTAGATAGGATGTGGAAGATAGGCAGATGTAGGAGATGGAGGAAAGGAATTCGTAAGTGGAAGTTGCCCCCAATTGTGGAAGGAAATCGGATGGGAGATTTATGCATGATGCCTGTTTGCCAGGTTTTCATCATGGTACATATCCAAGGTATGTGTTTGCCAAGTTTTCACCATTGAACGAATGATTTTCTCTTTACTTTTTTCTCTTTTATTCTTTCATCTTTTTTTTTTTTTTGGATTTTTTGGATTTTTTGGACTAGGATGTGGATGACGATTGATAAAGATAGGGATCTGGATATGCGGATCTGGAGGATAGTTGATAAGGAGATGGATGACGGACTCAAGCATCAAGTTCTATATGAGGTAATAAGAGCCCATGTGTAAATTGACCAGTGGATGTTGGTACAACCTTAGTAGAAGAAATGGATTATGCAAGAGGATGAATCAGAGGGATTGGATGGGGGAGATAGGGGGGATAGTGGATGGGGTTTTGAAAAGTATATGAATGGAATGATGGAGTGGATGTGTGATAGGGGAAGGTGTTCAGGACCAACATTGGCACATGTGGTGGATGTGAAAAGATAGGTGGAGCAATGGATGGAGAGGGTGGCGATAATGGAGGAGCTGGGATAGTGAGTTTTGGGATGTAGGAACCCAAAATAGATTTAGGAGATGGAGGAGGTGAATGATTTTGTGGGGGAATATAAAATTTGGATGTCGTTATGGACTTTTCAATTGAAGGTATGGCACCTTTTTTCTTTGGTGGGCCTTTGTGGCCTTTTGGATTGATTTGGATTTTAGACTTGATTTTTCTTTTCTGCAACATGTCTTTTGAAGGGGACATGAGGAGCTTTAGATTCATGTGGATGTTTGGATGTATGCATTGTTGCTTTGGAAGCCAAAGTGATTCTAGTAGCAATAGGATGGGTATGAGGAGATGGATTATGTCGAGAAGATGTGGATGGAGTGATAGAGGTAGGCTTCGAATGATGGTGTGTGAATGGAGGATGCAAGATAGCATGCATGGATGGGTGCATTTGTTGATCCTAATTAGGGTTTATGAGTTTAGGATTTTTATGTTGTGTGTGAGGGAGAGGGGTGGATGAATGAAAGGATGAATAGGATAAGATGAAGGGGTGATTTTGGGATATAAGGACCCAAAATGGACTGTGTATATGGAAGATGTGTGGGGTTTGATGGAGGGCTATAAGAACCCATAGTAGATGGAGGATGAGCAATGATGGATAGAGGGACATAAGGACCCAAAATGGATTTAGAGGATGAGGGTGGAAGATGGATGGCTGTTTTGAGGTAATATGATGGAGGAGGGGGGACGGCGGCAAATGACTCGGTAGAACAATGGAAAGTACCTCTTGTGCCTTTAGAAGAGGATCGTTTAGGATGTACGGAGGTTGTACCAACATCTGTAGAGTGTGAGTTTTGGGAGATATATCCAAGACCATGTGTGCCTAGATGTTCTTTGACTTGGATGGGCTCTAAAGTACCTTACTCATGAAGGCCTAAACCTTTTTCTTGATAGTTCATGTTTTGTAGCATGTGATTTATGGTAGGATGTTTATTCTTTTGGAAGCATGATGCGAGTGTATTAGCAGGTGGAGGAGGAAAGGTGGTGCATAGACTTTGTTTTTCTCCTACAAGAAGACCGCCATGGAAGAGTGTAATGTTACCAAGGTGATATAATAGTGGCATTGGGATGGAAGACAATGATGGAAGATCGCGTGATGGAGATGAGGGGAAAGCAACATCCTGATTGGGAGGAGGGGGTGATAAGGGAGGGAGAGAGGAATTAGGGAGTATGATAGGATCTAAATTTATGGCAGTGGATGATAAGGGCTCATGAGATGGAGTGATTGGATTGTGAATGCAAATGGGATCATTGGATGGAGTGGATGAGATAGTGTGATCTTGATACGGGGTGGATGGGAGGATAGGATCATGACTTGGTTGAGGATATGGATCATGAGATGAAATGGATGGAAGACTATGTTGTTGATATGGAGTAGATGGGATGGAAGGATCTTGATTTGGAGGAGGGGATATGCTCATATGCTTTGGATCAAGATCTTGGCATGACTCATCTTGTGTGGGATGTATGATGATGGAAGAGTGTTGGAGGGACTCCTCAATTAGGGTGATAGGAGGATGGAGGATTCATGAAGGTCATGGGATTGAAGTTTGTGAATATTAGGACTGGGAGGATGGGATTGGATGTCTTCAATGGATTGGGTGGATCTAGTAGTAGAAGATGGGGATTTAATGGATGCGATGGGTTTGACCATCTCAACCATTTGGACGGTGTCAGGAATGGTGATGGGAGGGATAGGGGTAGGATGGAGGAGGGCTTCATCACTAGTGACCGTACATGATAGAGTGGGAGGGCATGGTGTCTCTTTTGTCATGAGTCCTTGGGTGACATTTGGAAGGGATGTAGGATTAGGTAGAGTGATAGGAATGGATGGAGGATCAAGGATGGATGGAGGATTAGGATTATGGATTGGTGGATTAGGATTAGGATTTTGTGGATTAGGATTAGGATTAGGATTAGATGTGGGGATGGGATTGGATGGAGGACTAGGAGGAGATGGAGGATTAGGATTAGGAATTGGTGGGTTAGGGTTAGATGAGGGGGTGGAAATGGATGGAGGACTAGGAGGAGATGGAGGATTAGGATTAGGAACTGGTGGGTTAGGGTTAGATGAGGGGATGGGAATGGATGGAGGATCAGGGATGGATGGAGGATTAGGATTAGGGATTGGAGGATTAGATGAGTGGATGGGTGGATGAGGATTATATGTAGAACTACGAGGAGATGGAGGATTGTGATTAGATGAGTGGATGGGACTAGATGGAGGACTAGGAGGAGATGAAGGATTAGGGTTAGGGATTGGAGGATTAGATGAGTGGATGGGACTAGATGAAGAACTAGGAGTGATTGGAGGTGGGTTATGTTTAGATGGAGGATTAAGATATAATGCGGTGAAAGGGGGAGTGATGTAGGAGGATGTGGATGTGGGATTAGATTGGGAAGATTGGGATGGTGAGTGATAGCAAGAAGATGTAGATGAAGGATTAGAATGGGGAGATGTGGAATTAATGTAAGGATATTGGGATGGTGGATTGTGATAGGAAGGTGTGGATGTCGGATTAGAATAGGAAGATTGAGGTGGTGAACCACCATAGGAAGAAATGTATGGTGAGTTGGAATAGAAGGATAGGGATGATGGATTAGGATAGGAGGAATATTGGGATGGGGGATTGTGATAGGAAGGTGTGGGTGTGGGATTAGGATGGGAAGATTGGGATGTGGGATTAAGGTAGAGGTATTGGGATTGTTGATGATGATAAGGAGAGGAGGATATGGAGGTTGGGTAGGATAAAGGTTAAAAGGGAGGATGTGATGAATATGTCGATGGTGAGGATGTTGGATATCCCTTGTCAAGGGTAGCATAAGGACCGTTATTAGATGCGGATAGGTGGGATAGTTCAAAGAAATAGTGGGATTTTGGGAGGCGATTGGAGAGAGCTTGCTAGCAATGATAGCATCAAGGGAATCTATATAACAATCTTCATGATCAACAAGATTTTCATTATCATCATCAATGTAATTAGGATTCTCCTTGACTAGAGGGGAATAGAAATTCATGATGGATACAAATTAGCAAGAAAGAATAGATGATGGATACAAAACTAGGATGGATTGGAAGCTCATATGGGGATTGGATAAAAGCTCAGATTAGGATGATGGGACTAATGCTCATATTAGAACTAGATTGGGATTGGATCAAAGGATATGATAGGATGAGTTTGTTTTTCGATTGGATGATGAATTAGGATTGGTTGATGGAAAGGGTCCTAAACCCAATTCAAAAATCACCCTACGTGACTTAATACGTTGGTTGATCGGATTAAACTGGCTAAATCAATGATCATGGCACCAAATCCACCTTGAGATAGAAAGGGATTGATTTGGGCCAATGATGCTGACTTACAACACAAATCTGCCTCAAGATAGAAACGGATTGATTAGGTTGAAGACAATGATTGATATGTAGGATAACGATCAAACTTAACACCTTGGTCAATTCGAGAGATAACTCCTAAAACAAGGTTTTAAGGGATTTTGTGTTGAAAGATGATGATGAACTAAATGGAAGATGTGTTGTTGAAGTGATATTTTTGGAAAGTGTAAATGTTTGGGTCACACGGTAAGATGGGTATCCCAAATGGTGGAATGATCAATGAGAATGTGACAAATGGATGTTTTAGAAAGGTTAAATGGAGGTTTGGATGCTGAAATGGATGTTTAGATTGGTTAAATGAGTGTTTAGGATGATCAAATGGTCAAATAAAGAGTTTGGGAGTTCAAACGAAGGTTTAGAATGGTCAAATGGATGAAATTGTCCGTTCAGGGGGCGTATCCACACTTCTGTAGTAAAAACTATCAGAAACATCGAAATAGGGGGGTGTATCCGCACTTCTATAGTGAAAAGTGCTGAAATAGGGGGGCAAGTTCACCCCTCTACAGTGGAAAATGCTAAAACAGGGGGGCAAGTTCACCCCTTTGTAGTGGAAAATGTCGGAACAGGGGGGCAAGTTCGCCCCTCTACAAAAAAATAGTGGCTTGGTTTAGATGAGAGATTATGGCAAGGACTTGAAATGAATCAATGAAGGTTTGACTTATCAAAATTTACTAGTTTTTTCACAGAAAGACACTTTTGACAAGCATAATTCTATGATTAGTGTTAAGGGGTATGGCCAGCAAAGATCTTACTCTAGGATGAACAAGATTTCTAGGGAGTCCTCAATATATGCTCGGTACGTGAGGCACAACCGTGAACACCAGTCTGTCACAAGCATGAGTCAGGAACCCTAGTGAGATATTGAAAGGCTTGGACCAACTCTTCACGTCTATCTAGGTATCACCCTAGCTTTGGCATTTCACTAATTACAATGCAACTAGATTGGGGTACAACTTTGGCTCTCCCCCCTTTTTATACCCTACATATACACGTGGTTGGGATCGTCCCTTGGGGTGATGAAATCCCCAAGTAGGTCCCGCTAAGAAGAAGACACTAATCATTTCCAACTCCCCCCCGGATCCACACAAAGTGCAAAGGGGAAGGTGAAAACCAACTAATGCCCCCTTAGGGTAGAAAAACAGACACAACAAGCAACAAGTATTACTTCCCCCTAATTATGCTAAGTGAGTAGATAAAACAGTAAAGAAAACTTTAAAATTTGAATGAAATAAAGGCCCTGCAAGCAAATGTTAGCTGTGAAAAATGCTGGAACAGGAGGGCATATCCACACTTCTGTGGAAAATTATCAAAAACATCGAATCAGGAGGGCAAATCCTCCCCTCTGTAGAAAATTGTCAAAAATGTTGGAACATGGGGGCATATCCACACTTCTGTAGAAAACAATTAGCAAAAAACATCAGAACATGGGGGCATATCCGCACTTCTATAAAAAATAGTTAGCAAAAACATCGAAACACGGGGGTGTATTCACACTTCTGTAAAAAACAGTTAGCAAAAAAGGTTAGAACACAGGGGTGTATTCGCACTTTTGTAGAAAATAGTTAGGAAAAATATTAGAACACGGGGGCATATCCGCACTTCTACAGAAAATAGTTAGCAAAAAAAAATGTTGAAACACAGGGGCATATCCGCACGTTTCCAAAAAATAGTTAGCAAAAACGTCGGAACACGGGGGCATATCCGCACTTCTACAGAAAAAAGTTAGCAAAAATGTGGGAACATAGGGGTGTATCCGCACTTCTGTAGAAAATAGTTAGCAAAAACGTTGGAACATAGGGGCGTATCCGCACTTCTATAGTAAAAACTATCAGAAACATCAGAACAGGAGGGCGTATCCGCCCCTCTGCAATGCCCAGGAGGGCAAGTCCGCCCCTCTGCGATTTGAACCTGCAAAAATCTTCAACAACAACAAACGTGAGGAAAAAAGACTCGTTTGTGGGTCCCACTGGGCATGCCAAAAATGTGATCCTATTAAAATGCTATGTCCCTAATGTAAAATACTAAAATGATGCAATAAGAGGAAATAACATAAGAAAAGGGCACCTCAATGATTAGCCTAAGAAATAGATAACATGAAAGCAAGATAAAACAAATTGATTGTTGATTATACCTTCATGTTGCTCCTTCCTTGGTTGGCCCTTGATCTTTGGATGTCTTGTGTGCTCCTTGGATGGCAATAGAGTGAAGTGGATGCAAGATGCAAGATGGACTGATGAGAAATACTATGGAAAAGCTAAAATTTTGCAAATGACAATTTGGCAAGAGTTTGGTAGCAAAAGACTTAATCCCCAAAATGAGAGAAATGAGGGGGTATTTATAGGACAATTGGAATTCTCTAAAGAATTCAACAATTGAGATTGATCCAACAAGGTCAAGATGGAGGGCTATGGTGAGTTGAGGACTCACAAGCCCTCACATCTTGACATGTGGAATGTGAGATGTCCTAGAGTGGAATGATGTGGAAATAAGGTGGAAGAAGGACAAGTACCTTTGGGAATGAAGAGATTCTTTGGAGGAATAAAAGTGAATTAAAAATTCACAATGATTGGAAGAATCTAGTGGACAAAAGAGGGTCTCCAAAAAGCTGGAATTTGTCACATGTGGGTGATGTGACAAGTCCAAGGTTCTAGAAGTCCTTGACACATGTAAAGTGACAAGTCAAGCCTTCTAGAACTTTGCATGGGGACGGGGAAGACTTTGGAAAGATAAAAGTGAATTAAAAATTCACATGGGGAAGAGAGGAGCCTTGGGTGAATAAATGTGAATTAAAAATTCACATGGGGAAGAGAGTCATTGCCAAGAAAGGCAAGTGGAAAGGTTTACCAGAAAAGGTAAGCCAAATGTGGCTAATGACTTTGATTAAGGTTGTGCAAACATAGAATTATGATAATTAATGAGAGATTAGAAGCAAGTGGGAGATTATGGAGGATGTGACACTAATCTTGATTAAGTGGTGCACATCTTAATCATGGATTAATTAATTTGATCCAAATTAAAAGAGGATTATGGAGAATGTGACAAGGAGAGAGAAAATGAGGGATTAAAAATTAGTTTTAATCCAAATAGGTCAAATGACTAAATTAAATAAATTGTCCTATTTATTTAATTTAGAGAGGAAATGGATAAGGTAAAGTATTTAATTTATTCAATTACATACTTTAGGAACCTTAGGCAGAAAATGAAATAATGATTAAATAAATTATTTAATCACTGTTAATAAAATAGATGAATAGAGTAGACAATTTTAATCATGTCAAAGTGATCAAATTTAGATTTCTACACTAACCTCGTCTAATCTACCCATCAAAACCTCTAATATTCTAATCTTATTTCATCTTCTTATCAATACCAACACATATCATCATCACAGCCTCATATTTCTAACTATCAACCACCACCCCTCAATTTCACAAATACTTTGGCTCAAGGCATGCAAAAATTAAGGATACTCTCAAGGGACTTTAACTAGGACATCAAAATAAATATTACACCTTCCAAGAATTATGTCATTATCCTTTTGACAAGTCCATCACCATGATCCTGTTTTCCAAATTTTTTGAGATGCCTAAATTTGAAAAATACAAAGGAAATGGAGATAGTAGGGAAAATATTAAATAAATATCACATGCCAAGAGGTCTCATGTCTTGACATATACCTCTTGAGGATATTCCCTAGAATCTTGGATTGACAAGCCCTTTATTATTTCACTCACCTCCCCCGTGGGACAATCACAACAGTTTTTGAGCTAGTTACCAAATTTTTCACTCATTTTTCCTATAATATAGAACATGATATCACCATGATGGACCTTTGTAACACTAGAAAAATTAATGGTGAAAAAGTTTTCCCCATTCAAGTATAAATATGGAGACATTTTTCTAGTCACTTTTTATGGCCCATACCTGAAAAATAACTTGTCACAATATTTCTCGAGAACTTAAACATTGAGTTGGGATTTCATCTCAAAATGCAATGTCCTCAATCCTTTGATGTGATCATAGAAAAAGGATTTTCCATAGGAAAACCATTATAGTCAAAGGACAAGTCAATATTTAAAAAGAGGGCAAAGACAATAACCATAAATCTAGTGACAAATATCATTTTTAGAACAAAAATAAAAACATGGTCAATGATGGTGTGATCAACACTAAGTATGTTCAAAAAATTAAAATACCAGCACCATCATCATCCCAACACAATCTATCTCCACAACACAATGTGGTTATCCCTAAAGGTAAAAAAAAAGACATACTCAACATGAGTACACTCCCTTGGGTGAACCTATCAAATGTATCCTCCAAAAGCTCATGCAAGCCAACATGATCCAATTTACACCTATCAAACCCCTTGGTCATAATGTGCCTAAGCCCTCTTGGTACAATTAACATGAATTTTGTGACTACCATAAGGTGCATGGTTATAAAACATCCTCATGCATGAAACTTAAGAACTTGATCCAAGATCCTATTGAATAAGGGGAGATCTCTATCAAAGGCTACATACCCTAATAAAAAGGGTATATACAAGAAAATTTTCCCTCAACATAATAATGATAAAGATTTTATATCATGTAATTCAATGCCATATTCATACAACAATAATATCTCATCTAATGCTACCATTTTCCACATTGAATAAAGTCCCTCCCAAGTAGCCATTATAACTATTAAAGCACATAATTGTGTCATTACTACCCAACATGGTTGAGTCACAATCTAAGGAGCTTCATCATCCTCCCAAACTACAAGCTAATATCATCCTCGACCTCTTAAGAAAAAATATAGCACAAATATCTATCCTTGAGGTACTTAAAACATACCCCATCCACAAAGACCTTCTTGAGAAAGCCCTCCATAGATCCCATATCCCTAATGACATTAATCTTGCTCAATTTCAAGCCGTGATAGGGAACTTATCATCTCCACAATCCCTAGAATATTCTACCAAAATAAATGCCTTCCATCATTCCATATCTCAACAATATTCTATACCTTCAAGCTCACATCCAAAAAAAGCATAATAAAATGTGTCCTAGTAGATGGTTGATCATGAATTAATCTTTTCAGCTTGAGTTTAACGAAATATTTAGGATTTTCCAATGATATTGTTGATCCCCAAAAATAGATTACCCTCAAAGTATATGATGAAGTTGAGTGAGAATCCAAAGTCTCTATAAAGATACCCATCTAGGTCAGACCTACCACAATAGAAACTACTTGTCAAATCCTAGATCTTGATCTCCCATTTAATATCATTCTTGGCAGCCCATGGATCCATGCCATGCAAGTTATTCCATCCACATTACACCAATGCATCATGTTCCCTCTTAATAGAATTTAAGTTATTGTCCATGCCAATCCAAATCCATTCAAATATTACAAATTATTACAAAGAAGTCATGGTCTTTCACAATATTTTCCTACGAATAGGTTTGGGTGATCCCATAATACTAGTTTATAATTTTTGGCCAAACTGGACATTGGACTGAATTTTTTTAACAAAATCTCCACTTTCGGGCACCTATAGCTGCTAAACTATGAGGAATTTAAAGATGATGCAAACTAGTGATTTGTGGAATTTTTTCTATAGATTCTAAATATATATATATATTGGAATTAGTTTTCATTTATTTTTCCATCTCCTTCGAAAACTAGTTTTTAATAGTAAACACCATTTTTAAAGAGTGGTGTTCACCTAACTATTTTTCTATGAAGGATAAAATTCTGTTCTTTTTTAATTTAGATTTGTAACTATGTTATATAGCAATTTCATTTGGTTTCATAGTATTTTATTGGAATTTTTTTCTTAATTAAGTTTTGAAGCCAAACTAATTACATTTTAGACATAGGCAAACCATATACAACATAACTTTTTTTGTATGTATCGAAATTAAATTATTATTTTTTTGCTGGATCAAGGACATCAATACCTAGCACGGACATATTTTTCAAAAAAAACTTGGTAATATACTATTTTTTTACATGTGTAGAATAGAAATCTTGATTTTTGGTGAAAAACCTACATTCACAAGAAATAAAAATAAATATAATAATCAAATTAAATATATTTAAAATTATACTTTTTGTGAAGCTTATAATAAGGACTACATAATTAGAAAAAATAAATTTTAAATGAATTCAGTTGATCCACCAAAAGGTAAATCAAAAGTGGTTTGTTATCAACATTTTGATAGGTGTAAAGTAGACTCCATTATAGGTATCATTTAAGACTAGTGGGGTTTTATCCAAGGGGGTTTGATCTAAGGTGGTTTGATCAAACCCTCTTCAATTGGAATCCTTTAAATTGAACTTTTCAAGGCTTAATCATTATATTATCTAAAAATATGCGATGTTATAAAAAATTAGGATGTCCCAAAAAGTGTAAACCACTATTGAGGGGTCACCCTAGTATTGCATCATCTTCATCCTTATAAATCAATCCTTCATCACTACCCATCTCTCACACTATCTTAGATATCAAGGTTAAAATCAAAGACCTTGGCATTAGATAATATAAGCTACAATCCTTCCATATCAAACATCTTGGTTAGGGTATGAATCACCTAATGCTTCCCCTACCAAGCCTTCTTGTCAACCTACTAAGGACATGCAAGCATCCTTTGTCATTAACAATTTCGATAAGGATAGTCATGAATAATCTATCAAAGGCATCACCAACCACTTTCACGATTCAAATATATATACCATCTCATCCAACTCATCCAAATCCACCCATATCCTTGTAATGCCATAAAATTGTACCACATGGCAATTTCACACATACATATTTAGCCCACTGCATTTATGGTACCCTATTGCATTAATGACAAAAACCTATGAGTTGGAATTTCACAATTCCATCTTCATAGAGGACAAGGATGAAGTGTTAGCAATCTGAATACCTCATTTCTTACAAAGTTTTAAGCAGGACGGCTGCATGATGTACGGGTGTCTACACGAGACACTAGCATCTCTAAAATTTCCAAGTTTCAAATGAGGTAATCTTGAATCCTTTTCCTATGACACATTTCATTGCAGAAAGAATGCAAGTGCAATGTCTCTTCTCACCTATTCAAACTCACAAAACTCCACTTTTCACTCTCACATTCTTATTCATTTTCATTCTCTCTCATTTAATTTTGCTCTCTTTCTCTATTCTCTCTTCTACATATTTAATCTCTTGCTCTCTATAGTGAATCTCTGCCAAATTTATATCACAACAGCAACCAAGTCCCTCTTGAACGAAATCACATCACATATATCAAGCCAATAGGGGAACCATAAACTATTGGTAACACTCTCTTATCTATTTATCTTGTCTATTTACAATCATCTATTTGTCTCGTCTATTACATTTATGATAGGGGATCTCCTCCATAACAGGGTTTGTTTCTATCACACGTCTATTATATTTTATTCCATTTTATCTATATCTATATAATTTTCTATGCATGGAGGTGGAAAAACCAAAACAGGGGTTTGAATGAGGCAAGCCCCAAAACAACCCAAATATATCCCCCTATCCTTCTTGTGTGCAAATGTTTAGATTCAAGGAGTTGGATATTGTAGATTCAACATATTTATTTTTAAATTTGATAGGGGAAACAGTGTAAAGTATAGACATCCTTTTAATGCATTGTCATCCATGGTCGAGGCTTTGCCTCTTTGGGAAAAAAATATGTGAGTTTTAAGATTTCTATTTCTGTAATCTATATCTTGTAATTTTATATTAGTTTTTGTTATTTAGCATTTTTATCATTCTTGTATTTAATAGCCTAGCATTTTATTTCATCTATTTGTTACAATATTCTTTATTAATCCCCTCTATATGTTGGTGAACCCAACATGAATGAAATCATGTCGGATCTTTTTCTTCAAAACTTTAATACTTTTGACCATGCATTTTTAAAAAATATTTTGATATGTTGGATGAGTCCCTAGATGATTTCCTATAGGCATATCATTTTATCCATAAATCTAACAAATAAACTTCTTCATCACAACCTTATTCTTCTTCACAAGTTGAAGAGTCTGTCAATGTGGTTGTAGTCTCAGTTGCCCCTCAAAGGCCTAAGAGAATGGTCATTTATGTGACTTCGACTAGTCCCTCTCCTAAAATAATTCATTCTATTCATGGGGTTCTTGTAACATATGACACTTTGAACCTTTACACAATGTTTATATCTAAGGCTCCCTCTTATAGAGTGCTAGACCATACTTAAAAAAATAGAAGGAATCAAAAAAATATTAATCAACCTACTTCTCTAACTCCTTATCAACCAAGTCTTCCTCAAGCACCTAAACCTATAGCTAAGGCACCTAGTGAGTATGATATTGTAGAGAAACTTCATGTTAATCCCACTGAGATCTCACTATGGGATTTGATTCATGCTACTCTTATTTACCAAGATATTCTTTAGGAAGCCTTGTGAAAGATTCTATTTCCTTCTTCCACTAGGTCAGTGGATGTTAGTATGTTGGTGGCTCATATTTGTGTAGATTCATCAAATATTATGTTCTATTCACATGAGTTCCCACCTCCAGAGGTACAAAAGCAAGTGAATCCTCTAATGATAATAATTAACATTAATAATATTAGCATTAAACATGCTCTTGTTGATAATAGTTTGGAACTCAACGTATGTAGCATCAATTTGTGACCTGAAATTAAAACTGATTCATCTTCTCTTGTTGCTTCTTTTTTTTGCAGTTGTGGATTCGATAACAATGGTCAACAAGCCTTAGGAATTATAATCTTGTCTTTGAGGTTGGGACCCATTATGGTGCCCACCCTAGTATATTTTATGATGGGACCATTACCTTACGACATTCTCTTGAGAAGACCATGGATTCATGCTTTGGGAGAAGTCACTTCTACTTTGCATCATTTTATAAAAAGAATTGCTAATAACAAGATAGTCACGATCAAGGTTGACCCTAATTATATACACCTTTGTGAGATGGAAGATGTTGGTCCAGCCTCAATTTCTACTACTCTTAAATTTTGTATTTCTTTGTTATCTTTTAATGTGTTGACATCTACTCCAATAATGCCTTTTAAAGGCTACTCTTGAAATAGATGTCCCTAGAGAAACTTGTCACAAGTAGAGAATCCTAAGTCTACCCTTTCTACTCCTTTTGAATTGAATACATGTGTTGGTGATGATTGGGGGTCCTTGGACTTTACTGAATCTTTTATCGAAGAGTACAAAGTAGACCCTATCCACCTAGAAATTTTGACAATCTTATAGACCTCTATTAAGAAAACTAATTTTCATCTTGCTAAGGAAGATGATCATGCTCCTATTGAGGAGGATCACACCTCTACTAAGGAAGATAATAATGATTTTGTTAAAGAGGATAGTGTTTGTGTTCTTGCTAAGAAGGATGATTATGTCCCTATAAAGGAGTATGATATTCATAGCTAGAATCACACTCTTTACAATGATCCTCCTCCTTCTTAGGAATTACAAAAATGTTATTGTCCAGGTTTCAATCTTCTTTCTAAACACAGTTATGGAAGTAATGGTTGTGGACATAATGAACAAGTTATTAAAGTCCCAATAAATTTTGATTCTCATGGGTATAATATTGGACTCAAATACCATCACATGAAGTCTAAGAGGAAGCCATGGTTAAATGTAAACATGATTTTTTTTTAACCTCCTTCTCTTAAATTAGTTCATCTCGAATTTTTTGAAAACAAGGCAAACTCTAATGAAGTCTCAAGATGTTTTCTCTTTGGAGGAAGTGCTAGAAGAATTATTATGTGCCTATTCTCACTCACATTCCTACCACTATAAATGATGATTCGTGTATTTTTTGAATAAATAGGTATACTTTGGAAAATCCATTATGAGCATCGATGAGAAGGCCCCTTTGTCTAATGTGGATGATAACACTCCTACACCTCATCCTAAAGACTATAGTACTCTCCTTAAAGGGGATACCTCTAATATTTTCATGGATCCTAAATCTTCTGAAAAAGTGATTAAGACTAGAAAATATCTTTTTTAAGAAGTCTTAAAAACATGTTTATTTGTTACATTCTCATCCTAATAATTTTTCTTGGTCATATGAGGATATTCTTAGTATTGATGAGCCTATGGTAGGTCATAATATGGTTTTATTTCTTGATTCCAAGCTTGTTAAACAAACTATTCATAAGATGATTCCCAAGGTCACTTTATTAGTCAAGAATAAAATAGAAAAGAACCTAAAAGCTGGTTTAATATGTCCTATTGACTATGCACCTTGGATATCGAATATAGTCGTTGTTATTAAACCTAATGGTCATATTCATATTTGCATAGAATTTTGTGATCTTAATAAGGCATCTCTTAAATATAATTTCAATTTTCTAATATCAATATGATTTTGGACTCGACTGCAAGCCATGTCTTATTTTCTTTTATTGATGGATTCTCAAGCTATAATCAAATTTGTATTAACCTAGAAGATCAATATAAGACAACCTTCACTATCCCTTGAGGTAATTTTTGTTGTGTATTCATGTTGTTTGAATTAAATAATGCTAGAACAACTTAACAATAGGTGAAGACTCTTATATTTCATGATTTCATTCATAAAATTTTAGAATATTACATTGATGAAATCTTAGCTAAGTCCACAACTCATCAAGATCATTTCAAAAGTCGTCGTCTTATCTTTGAAAGGATTTGAATCTATAAGATGAGACTAAATCCTCTAAAGTGTTTCTTTGACATAGATGTCGATAAGCTTTTAGGATTTATCATCTCTCATTGTGGAATTGAAGTTGAAATAAATAAAATTGATCCAACTATTAACATGCCACCACCTAAAAATATCTCTCAACTACATAGTTTGTAGGGGAAGGTTTAGAAAATGCATAGATTTGTATCTCAGTTGGTTGATCATACCTTTCCATTCATCCATTTTTTGAGGAAATATGTTCACTTTCTATGGGATGATAAATGTGACAAAGAATTTGAATCTATCAAAATTTATTTGGTCAATCCTCCTATCTTCATGTTGGCTATACAAGATAGATCCTTTTTACTTTATATCTCTATATCACCTCATGCTTTAGCAGCTTTATTAGCTCAACATGATGATGATGGTGAAGAGAGAGTGGTCTACTACATTAGTTGTATTATGATCGATTATGAAACTTGATATTCTATCATGGAGAAACAATGTCTTGCTCTTATTTTCACAACATATAAGTTATGCCATTATCTTCTTGATGTTGAAACCCATGTAATTGTAAAATGTGATCTTCTTAAACATTTATTTACTAGAACTAATCTTTCGAGAAGGTTAGTGAAATGGGTACTATTTCTCTCTAAGTTTTATATCAAGTTTTTAACTCAAAATAAAATTAAGGGTTAGGTTGTTGCTGATCAATTGGGAAAATCTCTCTCATCTCACTCCTTCCCTAATTTGGATTTATTTCTAGATGATTTTTTTTTTTCATTAGACCATGAGCCTACATAGGATATGTACTTTGATGGATCGAGATGTCAAACCGACTTCAAGGTAGGTGTATTTTTAATCTCACCCAAAGGTAAGCCAATTCTTCTATCCTTTTGATTAGAATTTCACTATACCAATAACATAATTGAGTATAGATCCCTTATTGTCTACTTGTTTACCACGATGGCATTAAACATTAAACATATCCACATTCATGGTGATTCTAAATTTATTGTAAATCAAATCACTGGAACATATCAAGCTAAGAAGAGTAAGGTATCTTAGTATCAAAATTTGTCTTTATCCTTTCTTGATCATTTCCTTCTTTCATAATAGATAGTGTCCCTAGGAGAGAAAATTTTCACATGGATACAATGACAAGCACAACCTCTCTTGTACCCTCAGATGATGGTGTAGAAGAGTACCACTTTGTGTTTCACATTCTTCACTCTCCTACTGTCTTAGATCAACTTGAACTCGATGGTATTGTGTATGCACACATAGACTTGGGGGCATGGTATTCTCACATTTATAACTATCTGAAGACTAGAAATTTTCTCGATGATGTGACTAAAAATGCTTGCACTCAGATAGGGAAAATTTCAGCTCAATATATTATCCTATTTGATATTCTTTACCAAAAATATTATAATGGTCTTCTTCTTTGATGTCTCACTAAGGCTAAAATACCTCTTTCTCTTCAAGAAGCTCATTCAGGCTCTAAGGGTGCATATTTCGATGGTAAATCCTTAGTGTGTAAACTTATTCACATGGGACATTATTGGAAAACAATGGATCAAGGCTCCTTTTCCTTTGTTAAGAAGTATCCCCAATGTCAACAACATTGCATTCTCATTTGAGATCCTACACAAGAGCTTTAAAATGAGACCTCTCCTTGGCCATTTATAAAATGGGGGTTTGATATTATAAGAAAAATATCACCTCCTTCTTCTAAAAAACATACCTTCATCATTTCCAATACCAATTACTTTACGAAGTGGTTCAAAGTTGTTCCACTTCGATCCACTAACACCAAAGTGATTTTTAGCTTTCTTCTAAATAATATTTTTGTCATTTTCATGTCACCATTAGATTTCCATCCAATCAGAGAAATCCTATATGTGCATCTTGTTGAAATCCATGTTTATTTTGATGTTCTATGGTTTTTGGGGTTTCGAAATTCCTCAATTGTATCAAATTAGGGTTTTTCCTTTTGCAAGTTTATGCCTTCCAAAAACCCTCACGTGTTAAACCCTAAACCCTAGGCTCGAGCATGCATTTTTGTTATTATTTTGTGTTGAATCCTTATAGCCAGTTCTCAATCATCTTAGTTATGCTTATGTCTAGATTGTCATCAATTTACCGACCCCTTGCTCTCCATTCACTGTTTGGGCTTGCCCCATCCAAATATGTTCAAATTCCCTAAGCCAAAGAGTTGTCGGTCTTTAGGCCAATGGTGCTAACTTTGTTTCTACTTTCACAAGTTATATAACTTCATTAGCCTCTAATGAAGTTATCAAAACTTCATCTTTCACAAATCATAGTGTTAACACGTAATGAACTAATGGCTCATCAATATTTTGGCTAGTTATCAAACCTCTATAGGGGTAGACATAGGTTTTCTAACCTTTTATTTTGCTAAAAAAATAAATCCTTTCCTTTGATAAAATTTCAATCATATAGATGCCTAGGCTAGGTGCCCTTTCCAAAAAAACTTATTCTACATGTGCAAAATCCCTTCACTTAAGTTCCTAGGCCCCACTCTGCTTATTCCATGTGGCAGCTCCATTTTCCATCATGCTCACTCTTAATATCACATTTTACATCATGTGTTGTGATTTTTGGTGATGTGTGATATACTCTTGAGAAGCATCAATGATGCACACTAGTGTTTGAGGATCTAATGACCATCACATGAAGATTTTGCATCACATCTTAAGGATTATCTCAGCAAGGGATTTTTGTGATATATGATGAGGATAGATGAAAAAATGTGGTGAAGGGAAGGAATTTTAATGGTCATTGCAAGGGGTCTTCACATTGGGATTCATTTCTACACCTGTGAGGTCACATTTGCAATGTGTGATGGTTTTATCACATCACAAGATCTCTTCATATTACAATTTTATTTCTCAAAGTATAAGGCCTTTGTGCAATGTGAGATACCACCATGCAAAAGACAAAGCATATGACAAAGTAATATTCCTATCAATCGGGCACATAAGGTTTGATTTTCAATGGCTCAAATTCAAAAGAGCAATCCAACAATCAACACATAGGTAATTCACATCACTAATTTGAATTACGTCATGATAGGGGAAAATGTGATGGTCACATAGGTTGCGACGATGTTTTCAATAGCTCATATTTGAACATAGTGATCAAATAGCTATCACACACAACATTTACATCACATTTTTATTTCATGAAGGCTAGGACCATTCTACGATGTATGATGTTAACGGATGTTGATGCCAATAGGGCCAAGTGTCAGGTTATGGTTGCATCACGCATGCTTTTCACATCATAAATTTTTGTGTCAATAGCCAAGGCATAGAGGTGATTTTCAATGTGGAAATATCAATGGATGAGAGAGTGTGAAGGAAATCAAATGGTCAACACATCATTACTTCACATTGTTGTTGTGAAGCAAAGGGAGGGTAGGCTATTTGTGATGTGTGACAAGAGTGGAAATAATGACATGGTGGGTCCCCTCTTCATAGGTGTGATGGAGTGATAAGGTGGACACATTCTCCTTAAGATAGTTGTGAGTTATGATTGCATAGCGAGGTTTCTTCATATCACAATTTGTATCCTTTGTGCACAAACAAAGTTGTGCTAGGAAAAGTGGCATGATGTAGATCAATGGCCAAGTTTTAAAAGAGATCTAATCAATGACCATATTTTAAAAGAATATTTGTGACTCAATCCTAGGCGCACATCTAGGATTTGACGGTTATAATTTAAATTTCAATGGCTAGACACGTTGAGTTTCATGGGTTGATCCTAGAGTAAAGGTAGATCTACTTTCCAAAATTCAATGACAATCTCGATTGATTTTCTTCATTGTAGGGATAATATTTCCTAGTATTCCATTCCATATTAAATGATTGGGTGGTTCTCATGCCTCCTTATGTTTGAGATGACATTCCTTTTTTATATAGACCATATTTTATAGGGGATTTCATTGATTTCCTCTACTCTACACTCACAGAGCATTTAGTTTAGAGGTATGGCGTGCACACCATAGAATCTAGGGGTTGCTACAACTTGTTTTTGGAGTGACCTCCTTATTTTTTTCTAACCCTAGGTAGGGTTAGGGTTTTCAGTTAGGTCAATTTTAGTTATTCCTGAACTATAAAGGTAATACTTTTATCACTTTGAATGATTCTTCCCAATATTTTCTCTAGTAGACTTATACTATTTTAGAATTTTTATAGCTATAAAATTATCTTATGCCTCTAGGTTAATATAATCACCCTTTTCACCTCTTCTCCATGCTTGCATTTTATGTAATATTTTATACCTCTATGCATGTGTGGATGTTTCATCATTTTTACATGTTATATGATTGTTCTAATCTATTATAGGTGTTAATTATGGGTAATCTAGATTTGTGTAGGAGAAATAGAGATCTGTGTGGCCTTTTCTAGGGATTTTATTGATGTTGTATGCAATCACAAGTAGGAAGAAACATTCTAAAATCGGTGCATCACCTTTCCTGTATATTTTTATGCATTTTATCCTTCTCCATTTTCCCTTGCAAGTCATTAGTTTAGAGTTTATTGAGGTTGGGTTAGACCAATCCTCTTCTACACATAGTTTAGAAAGGAATTAGGCCTTCTTCAGAGATTTAACCTCACTTACAAGGTCCCACACTTTGAGGTTATTTCCGTTGTATCACTGGAAGTTGAACTCCTTATTCAGTAGGGTGCATTTCCAAGTGATAAAATTTTTTAGTACACCTAATGGGACTGAAAGAGATTTCATTTTTTACCATTATTGAGGGATTGGTACTGATCTTAATGATCCAACCTTTAAGAGGAACACAATCAAATTACTTGGCAACTATGCATTTAAAGAAGTTTTACATTAAAGTTGGTGATTCTACTAGGGAGGACTATTGGTTGCAAAATATATTCATGCATTCATGCCAATAATTCAAACAATGTCTTCTTCAAGAGGTATTTTTCAATATACACAACTTCCTTTCACTACTCCTAGAAGAAGAACTAGGCTTTCTTTGTCACCTGTTAAATAAAGTAGAAGAAATAGAAGTTCAAGTCCTTCTCCAAGGACCCAATCTACACCACCATTGGGTAGATTGTTTCAAGTTAGAACACTAGCTACCCAAATATAGAGAAACTTATTCCCTATGGATAGAAATCAGTGTTTTATGCCTTTTAATGGAGGTAGCCTACTAAATGTTCAACAACACGATGATATCCCTATGGCTGCATTAAAAATTCTACCATTATTTAATGGAGAAGACCAGGTCACCCATATTGAAAATATCAGGGATGTAGCCTCCCTATGTGTAGTTTTCAATGTTATTGAAGAAAATATCACCCTTAGACTTTTGGCTACCTCATTCAAAGTAAAGGCTTTGTAGTGGTTCAAAGGATTGGTAGTCAGTTCTATCACTACATTGGATGAGTTGGGAGACAATATTTGTAAACATTTTGAAGACAAATAAGATCATTTGTCTTTGGTGGAGAAACTAATAACAATCAAAAGAGCTCCTCATGATCACATGATAGATTTCAAATTTTGATTCCAAAAGACTTGGGATAGAATCCCACCTTTGGTGAGACCTTCAACTCAATATGCTTTCCTATACTTTTTGAGAACTCTAAATAGTGATATTTTTGTAATGATTCAATCTATGAGTGCACAAACACTTCTTGATGCTTGTGAGGGGTCCATTAGAGCTAAAAATAGTCTTATACAAGCTAACAAAAATACCCAAGACCTCTAATGTCATTTTTCCTAGACATACAACCATAATTGCCTATTCCAACACCATAAATAGCCACTCTACAAACTACTCCTACATAAGAAAAAAAATCCTGATAGAGTCTTCTTACAAAGAATAAAAATACTTTTCCAAACATTTAGAAATGAGTTGGTCAATATTAAAAAGCATCAATCTCAAAACTATAGGCCCTATAAACCCAAAAACCAAACTCCTTATCAGCCAAATTAGTCAAATAGGTTACCTTACCAAGAAAATACTCAAGGCCAAAAGTAGACCCTTAACCTAAGACCTTTTCAAGCATATAATGCAAGTACAACAAGAACATCCAAAGAATTAGTACTCATGTAAAACAACCTTGCTCAAGAGCATGAATGGTGTTTTCCTTGCAATCAACCTCATAACCAATCTACTTGTTCCAATGGGGTGATTAATCAATCCTTGATGGTGCAAAGTGCACCTAGTTTACAACTAGGTACATTAGATGAAACACTTTTACAACACCAAGATTAGTTTCCAAGTGATACTACATTGTTAAATTAGCAAGGAGAGGAGTTTTGTGGGGTCAACCATGATCATAATTCTATAATAGCCAACACAAGAAGCAAGAAAAGAGATATGGAGATAGGGAAACCACTAAATTATAAGGAGTTTCATTAGGCTCCTAGATTAGATCAAGAGGTTGTCAGCTCATCTACACCTCATGAAGCACAAGTCCAACAAAAGAAGCAACTTGGAATTCAATCTCAATTAATTCAATTGCAAGGAGATGCAACCTTTATAAAAGCTCAACAAAAGGTAAGCACTACTCCTTTTATTATTCTTGATCATATGAAAAGAGCCAATGTTATTATTGTCTATATGGGATTCTTTTTCTATCCTAGGATAAAAGGATTTGTTGCAAGTTTCCCTATTAGAGGTGGACACATCAAAAGACCCCCCAATTAATCAAGATAAAGTTGTGTTGACCAATACATCCCAAAACATAAAGGAAAAACCAAACAAAGAGGTCAAACCACCACCATTTTATGTGTCCCTAATCATAGGAGATAAGTTGGTACACAATTGTATGATTGACTCAGGAGTTAGTAGCTTTGTCATACCCAAACAAATTGTAGATAGATTAGGTATTGAGTATCAACCTCTCAAGAAAGGAGTAGTCAAACTTTATGGTACAACTATTAACACCGCGGGGATCATAAAAGACCTAGGCCTTACCTTGCATGCATGCCCTAATTTTTCCATCCCACAAGATGTCTATGTGATTGAACTACCACCTTATTTTTCTCTTTTCCTTTCAAGGGAGTTCACTACTAAAATACGCGGTTATTTATCTTCAGATTGGTCACATATTCTATTTAGGACAAGATGTGGAACCAGAGTTACTATTAAGTTTGAATCTATAGCAAAGGATCACATAGAACCATATGTACCTTGTGTGGAAAAAATTAATTATGCTATTTTAAATCATGATGAGCATGTTGTTGCTCAAGAACCAAGTACCCAAACTGAAGATATCCTTGATATTATTTTGGATGAGTGGGTCGTTGGAAACATTGAAGGTAATCCAAATAATAATTTGAAGTGGGCCTAGGTGTTTTATTGGTCCATGAGCTAGAATATTCAATTCTTAATCTCTAAAAGGATGTGCAGCTACATCAGCAACAATAGAATGAGGTCTATAAAATGTTTTTGATGTTTCAAGAAGTAGACATGGAGTTGGTGGGGGTGCCATGCTTTTATCTCCACATGCTAAAACATATTTCTTAGCTTTTCAGTTCTATTTTAGTTGTAATAATAACACAACTGAGTATGAAATCATGATTCATGGTTTAGAGTGGGAAATAAAAAATCAGATAAGCTACCTACAAGTATTTGGAGAAGGTGAATTGATTGTGAACCAAGTAAGAGGTTTTAATTTGACCAAAAATGACTTGCTCAAGTCATATAAACATAGGGTGTGGGATATGATAGAATATTTTTATGCTTTCAATCTACTATCCATACCTATAAATAAGAATAAGCATGCTAATAGACTAGCTACCATAGGTGCTCAATTGATATTCCAAATGATGTCAAGAGTGATAAGGTATAGAAACATATCAAGGTGGTTGTAAGGCCATTGATTCCTGATAATGATGTGCATTGGAAAGTATTTGACAATGACAAATAAATTATATGATATTGCTATCAGGATTCAATCATGTAGTTTTCAATTCAAACTCATTGACCCATGTTTCATGGGCAGTGGTTCACAAGAGATAGATTGTTAACTTCTTGATTGAAGAAGCTGAGTTTTTAGCTATTAATCAACAAAAGTTGCAGCAACAATATGGTGAACAAATTATTAATCTAAGGTTAAATAAGTTGCCAAAGGGATTGGTAACCCTTGAATCTATCTTCAAAAAATATAACCAAGTAAGAAAGGAGAGGCCCAACATGTTGGTTAAAGAGGAACACTATGAACCTATTAAGATTTTCAAAGCTAAACTCCTTAAACTTGGCAAGATTTGTACTAAAGAAGAAAGAGATGCATTTGTTACACTTTCTCAAGAATATGATGACGTATTTTCTTTGGAATACAATGATTTTAAAGGATTTAACCTTGAGTTGGCACAACATACCATAGAAATGGAACCCAATACAAAACCAGTGAGATAGAAGCAAAGATCTTTGAATCCAAAGCTTGAACATCTCATGAAGAACCAATTGAGAAAGTTTATTGAATGTAGTATCATTTTCCCTTTTAAGAACACATCATGGGTATTTAAGTTAGTACTTATGAGGAATCAGATTGTGTGTGGACTTTAGGGACTTAAATAAAGCTTTCCTTAAATATAATTACCCATTTCCTTCTATAGAGCAAACATTGTGAGTTGTATCAGGTTTAGAGAGGTTCTCATTGTTGGATGGATTTTCTAGTTATAAACAAATATTGGTTAAAGAGGAGGACCAATATAAGACAGTGGTCACTACCAAATGGGGGACCATGGCATACAAGAATATGCCTTTTGGATTATCTAATATTGGGGAAACTTTCCAAAGGGCAATGGATATGGATTTTCAAGGTCTCATGAACAAGATTGTCCTTGTGTACCTAAATGATATTACTATTTTTTGAAAGGATGCAAAGAAGATTTTTTTCTCATCTAAGGAATATTTTTGATATATGTAGGTAATATGGTGTATCCCTCAATCCAAATAAATGCATATTTGTTGTTAATTAAGAGTAAGATACTTGGTTATGTGGTGTCCAAACATAGAATTACAATTGATCCTGAAGGGTGGGTGCTATTTAAGATCTACCTTTACCTAGCCATAAAAGGGCTTTACAAAGTTTCATAGGTAGAATTAACTAGGTTAGAAGGTCCATACTAGATATTGCTGATTTGTTGAAGCCACTAATAGTTATGTTAAAGAAGAATATGGTTTTCAAATGGAATAAGGAAGGAAAAGAAAATTTTGAGGACATTAAAGAATCCATAGTAGCAGTACCTACATTGGTAAATCCTAAGTTTCCTAAGTATTTCATCCTCTATGCTTATGAAAATAAGGATACCATCTCAGCTATGCTAGTACAAAAAAAAAGGAAAATTTGGAGTAGCCAATAGCTTTTTTCAGTCAAGGTCTAGAATGTTATGAGCAAAGGTATACTTTTGTTGATAAACATGTTATTGTTGTTATTAGAAGCCTAAGAAAATTTAAACATTTTGTTTCCAAAAATAAGATTTAATTGATGTTTTCTCATCCTAGTGTTAAAGAGTTTCTTTTGAGTAAAGATCTGAATGAAAAAAGGGTAGGTTGGATAACCAAAGTGATGGAGTATGATGTGGAAATAAATATCACAAGACTTATAAAGGGGAAAAGGTTAATGTGATAAGATAGCTGGTGACATGGAAGATAACAATTAATAATTCATGGAAACTATCTTAGACCACCAAGAATAGTCTCAAGCAGCTACACATACTTCCTCTACGAGCTAGGTGCAAAATATGGTTCACTTTCTCCAAATTGGTGAGTGCCCACAAGAAGTGGATAGAACTAAGAGAAGACAATTCAGAATGCAATCCATACAATATGTGTTTCTTAATGGTATAATTATTAGAAATGATGCCAATGGTGTGTTGCTCAGATGCATTAATGTTGATCAAGTTGATAGGGTTCTTGAAGAGTTCCATGATGGGGAAACTAGTGGGAATTTTTCACCAAGAAATACAACCCTAAAAATAATGAGGTCGGGCTATTATTAGCCTAGTTTATTCAAGGATACCCATGATTGGGATAAGATGTAAGAAATATTACTTCTTCTTAGGAAAGGAGAGATTGGATTCCCTTCCTTTGCATCCCATTTGGGTTGAGAAACCTTTCATGAAGTGGGGCATTTATTTTATTGGATTTATCAACCCACTTTCTAGCGTAGGTCATAAATGGGTTGTCACTACCACTGATCATTTCACCAAGTGGGTTGAGGCTATAGCATTGAAGGAGGCTAATGAGTCTACTATCATAAAAATTTATGAGGATTTGGTGACAAGGTTTGGAGTGCCTGATTAAATTATTTCCTATAATTCTTTAGCTTTGGCGGACACAAAATTAAGTGAATGGGCTATCAGGAATGGCATATACCTAAGTACTTCATCAGATTATTACCCTCAAGAAAATGGTTTGGCTAAGTCAACAAATAAGAACATCAAGAGGACCATGTAAGATAATCAGATAGCTTGGTATACCAAGTTAAAATCTTCCTTATGGGTAGATAGAATCACTCCCAAGAGATCCATTGGAAATTTCCCATACATGCTGGTGTATGGAAAGGAAGCAAGGTTGATCATTGAAGGAGGATAATGAGTTTGATGTCCTGAATTTTTGTGAGAGTTTGGTGACAAGGTTTGGATTGCCTAATTCAATTATTTGTTATAATTCTTTAGCTTTTGTGGGCACAAAATTAAGTGAATGGGTTGTCAAGAATGACATCTACCTGAGTACTTCATCAAACTATTACCCTCAAGGAAATGATTTGGCTAAGTCAACAAATAAGAATCTGATAAGGATCATTAAGAGGACCATGGAAGATAATCAAAGAGCTTGGCATACCAAGTTAGAATCTTCCTTGTGGGTAAATAGAATCACTCCCAAGAGATCCATTAGCTATTCCCCATACATGCTGGTGTATGGAAAGGAAGCAAGGTTGCCCTTATCAATTGAATTACCAATCCTTGAATTGGCTAATGAATTGGAGATGTTGGGAGGAGAGAAACCAATGATGGCCAGATATGCTCAGTTGATGGTGTTAGAATAAATCAAAGATAAAGCAATGAAGACAATGGAGGAGAATCAAAATCAAGTCAAGATGTCTTTTGATGAAAGGACAAGACTAAGGTCTTTAAGGAGTGGGATATAGTTCTCAAATGGGATGAATTTAAAAGAAAACCTGGAAGGCACACAAAGTTTGATGTCATGTGGAGTAGCCCCTACATCATTTCTAAGTGTAAGCAGTACAATGCCTTCCAATTATCATACATGGATGGGGAGGAGGTTCCAATTCCAATCAATGGGATTCACCTCAAATGTTGTTTTTGAGGTTTTTTGTACATATTAGTTTAGGTTTCTTACTTTCCTTGAAGTTCTTTGCATACCCTACATTCTCCTTAAGGGAAATAATGCTTTAGAGTTCCTATTTTCTTCCAAGTACAACATGCACATGTCTTGTTTTTTTTTGCCCTCGGTTGAACCAAGTTGCTGCAATAATTTTGATGAATCTACATATCCAATGGATTTGTCAAGGCTACTAAATTTTATGATTAACAAGCAATCATCCCAAAAAATTACCAAGAATGTTTCCATTTTCATGTCAGCATTTGATGCCCATCATTTATTCGATCAGAGAGATATTATATGTGAATCTTGCTGAAATCCATGTTTATTTTGATGTTCTAGGGTTTTGGGGGTTTTGAAATTCCTCAATTGTATCAAATTAGGGTTTCTACTTCTACAATTTTATGCCTTCCAAAAACCCTCGTGTTAAACCCTAAACCCTAGGCCCGAGTGTGCACTTTTGTTATGATTTTGCATTGACTCGTTATAGCTAGTTCCCGATCATCTTAGCTATGAATTATCTCTAAGTTGTCATCAATTTATTGGCTCATTGATCTCTTGTAATCATTTGGGCCTGTCACATCAAAATATGTTTAAATTCAGCTAAGTCAAAGAGTTGTGATCTTTTGGCTAGTGGTGCTAACTTTGTCACTCCTTTCACAAGTTCTATAACTTCATCGACCTCCAATAGAGTTATCAAAACTTCATATTTCACCAATCATAGTGTTAAAAGGTAATGAATTAATAGTTTGGTGGTATTTTAGCTAGTTATCAAACCTCTTTTGGTGCAAACATAGGTTCTCTAACCTTTTATTTTTCTAGCAAAATACATTCTTACATTTTTTTAAATGTCAATCATCAAGATTCCTAGGTGAGGTTCCCTTTCAAAACAACTTATTGTGTATGTGCAAAATCCATTTTTCTTAAGTTCCTAGGCCCTGCTCTGATTGTGCCATTTGGTGGCTCCATGTTCCATTGTGTTCACTCTTTGTATCACATTTTACATCCTTCATGTGGTGTTCTTTCTAGTGATGTGCAACATAATCTTGAGAAGGATCAATGATGAGCGTCTGTGTTTGATGCTCCAATGACCATCGCATAAATCCTTCACATCACATCTTAAGGATTACCTCATTAAGGCATTTTTGTGATATGTGATGAGGATAGATCAATGGTTGTGGTGAAGGGAAGGAAATTAGAGAGTCATTACAAAGGGTATTCACATCACGATTCATGTATACACTAGTAAGGTCACATTTACGATGTGTGGTGGCTTTATTGCATTGGTAGATCTCTTCATATCACAATTTTAGTTCTCAAAGTATAAGGCCTTTCTGTGATGTGCGATACCACCAAGCAAGAGATAAAGCATATTTCAAAGGAATATTCCTATCGACTGGGAACATTAGGCTTGGTTTTCAATGGATCAAATTTAAAGGAGTGATCCAATAGTCAATAAGCGGGTAATTCACATCACTATTATGAATTATGTCATGCTAGGAAAAATATGATGGTCACATAGGTTGTGTTGATTTTTGTAATAGCTCTGATTTGAAGATAGTGATTAGACGGTTATCACACACATCCATTACATTGAATTTTTGTTTCATGAAGGCCAAGACCATTCTATGATGTGCAATGTTAGTGGATGTTGATGCTAGTAGGGCTAGGTGTTGGGTTATGGTTGCATTGCATGCATTTTTCATATCATGAGTTGTGTTATCACCAGTCAAGGTGTAGAGGTGATGTGTGATGAGGATCGATCAATGGCTAAGAGTGTGAAGGAAATATAATGGTCATTGCATCATTGTTTCACATCACTACTGTGAAGCAAAGGGAGGGTAGGCTATTTTTTATGTGCAACGTTAGTGGCGATAAAGACATGGTGAGTCCCCCTTCATAGGCACGATGGAGTGATAAGGTGGACACATGCTCCCTAAGATAGTTGGTGAGACATGATTGCATCACAAGGTTTCTTATTATCATGATTAATATCCTTTGCATGCAAATGAAGTTGTGCTATGCAAAGTGATGCGATGGAGATCAATGAGTTAGTTTTAAAAGAGATCTAATAAGTGGCCATATTTTAAAAGAATATTAGTGACTCAATATCAAGTGCACATTTAGGATCTGATGGTCAGAATTCAAATTTCAACACCTAGACATGTTGATTTTCATGAGTCAAGCTTGGAGTAATGGTGGATCTACTTTCCAACAACCAATGGTGATTTGGATCAGTTTTCTTCATTGTAGAGACAATATTTCCTAGTATTCCATGCCATTTGAATGCTAGGGTGGTGCCCATGCCTCCTTATGTTGGAGATGACATTCCTTTCTATGTAAATTGGATTTTATGGGGGTTTTTGTGGATTTCCTCTACTCTGCACTCATAGAGCATTCAATGTAAAGGTATGGCATGCACATCATAGCATCGAAGGGTCGCCCTATAGCCTGATCTTCATGATTTGTTCATTGCAAAATTTTTTACGGGTCACCTCCTTCTTGTTTGCTAACCCTAGGTAGGGTTAGGGTTTTTAGTTAGGTCAATCTCAGTTACGTCTGAACTATAAAGGAAATACTTGTATCATTTTGAACAGTTCTTTCTAAGATTTTCTTTGGAAAACTTATGCTATTTTGACATTTCTATAGATACAAATTATCTTATGCCTCTTTGTTAATATAATCACCCTTTTCACCTTTTCTCAATGCTTGCATTTTGTGTAATAGTTGATACCTCTATGCATGTGTGGATGTTTCATCATTTTTATAGGTTATATGATTGTGATAATCTATTGTAAGTGTTAATTGTGGGTAATATTCACCCATTTTAGGATCTTTAAAACCCTAGCCTCCATGTTCCTCTTGTAAAGTGGGAGAAATAGAGATTTGTGTGGCCTTTTCTAGTGATTTTATTGTGGTCTATGTAATCACAAGCAGGAAGAAACACTCTAAAATTGGTGCATCACTTTTCCTTTAAATTTTTATGCATTTTATCCTTCTCCCTTTTCCCTTGCAAGTCATTATTTTAGAGTTTATTGGGGTTGGGTTAGACCAATCTTGTTCTGCACCTAGTTTAGAAAGTAAGTTGACCTTCTCCAGAGATTTAACCTCACTTGCAAGGTCCCACACTTCAAGTTTGTTTCCATTGTATCACTGGAATCTAAACTCCTTGTTAAGTAGGGTGCATTTCCAAGTGACAAAATAACATTGCTTGTTTCAAATTTCCTTCTACTCTTGTCTCTGAAAATGGTACTTTATTTAAGAACAAAGAGGTGAAGCAATTCTTAGAAAAATTTCATATTCAACATCGATTTTCTACACCATATTATCCTCAATCTAATGGCCAAGTTGAAGTTTCTAATAAAAATATTGAGCTAATTCTTAGGAAAATAGTAAATAAACATGGTAAGGACTTGCATACTCAAATTCAATTGACATACAACTTGTGTGCCTATCACATGAGAATTCGTATAGCTACTGGTGAAACCTTGTATAACCTCGTGTATGGTGTTGAGCCTATCACGCCTTTAGAGTTAGAAATTCCATCTCTGCAAGTTTCCCTTAAAGGGTTGATTGATAATGACACTTACCATGCCAAATATCTAAAGTAGCTTGAGTTGCTTGATGAATGTTGATTGAAGGCCTTATAACATCTCCAAGCTTATCAATGATCTCTTTCTAAACATTAAAATCAAGGTGTCCTTTCTCATACTTTCAAGTTAAGTGATCTTGTTCTCTATGAGAATTAGAGAAATATAAATGCATCACCTGATCAAAAGGAGAAGTTTAGCCCTAATTGGTCAGGTCCTTACATAATCACCTTAGTGTATGGTTTTGGTGCATATGGACAATTTTCTATGGATGGGAAACCTCTAAAAGAACCAATCAATGTAATGCATCTCTGCCAATACTATGCATAGTGTAAGTGGCATGTGCATGACACTGATTCCTCTCCAAGGATCATATTTTGTTATGCTATGCCATTTATTTATTAACACATTATCTTTTTAGTTTGTGTTATGATGTAAACATATGCATATGTAATTAACTTCTTTAATTATGAATTATATATACATGTGTTTTATTATTATGTTGTGTATACATGCATTGTGTTTGATTACATATTTTGGTCAAGCATTAGATCATCATTGTATTTAAATAAGAATATATTTAATTTTTGTTTATCAAATCATGATAGCGTTTAATCTAATCATACATCCATAAACATAAATCTATCACACAATCATACATGAAATAGAAGTACGCATAAGAACACCATGATGCTAGTAAAAAATATTATATATATATATATATATAAAAAATTTCATGTACATGTATCACACCACTATGTCAAAATATGGTGTTTGTATATCTTTATATGAATCTATATGTATCAAAAATGGTTGGTACATAAAAAAAAATCTATCAACCCCCCAGGTGCATGGATCCTTGAGCCCTCTAGCAGTGGTTGTAGTGAAGGAGGGTGTTGGATTGATGCACATGGGAGTATGATCGATGTGACCATGACATAGACAAGATTTGCATTCATATTCCTCAAATCTCTTCCTTGAGCTCTCTTACGTCCTCTTGTAGCTATATGACATGCTCCTATAGTGAAGCCTCCCACTCATGGGTCTGCCACAACTCCTCCTAGAGCTATTGCTCCTAAGGATCAATAGACACTATCTTCACTGCTTCTACCTGCCTACCAAGCTCATCCTCCTAGATCTACAGGGTGTCACATGCTATCTTGACACTCTCAACCTGCATCATGGCTCGATCTTTCTCGGATAAGGAAGTAAGGAGCTCTACCACTCACTGATCCCATTGGCCAAACATGGTAGTCAACTCAACCGTCCATTAGACTACCTCCACCTGTGTCTCCTCATACACCATCCTCAGGTGCACTACAAGCTTGAATAGGTTGGCTTGGCACCCTATTGATGGAGTCCTATAGGTGTCGAGGACTAACCCTTAGATTTGGATAGTTGGGGCCACCTCTGAGAGACATCACCCAATAAAATTGAGCCACTCTTGTGTGTCCACTACAACCAAAAAGATATTATCCAATATTAGTACCATATCATATATATAAGAAAATTAAAATGAAAGTAACTAAAATAAATGACATGTCAGATACTCGTACATGGGTCCCCAACTTGTTTGTGTTGATTAGGGGATGGTACCACTCTCAAACTTACTACCACCACTGATGGAGGGATTCACACTTGGGTAGCAGGTGGTATCGATGAGACAAGAGCTATGTCATCGCCTAAATCTCTTTGGTGCTCTACCCTCCTCTACCTCGTCCCACTTACAATTTTTCTCAAGATCCTCACCTCCTGACACCTTATCACCACCATTGATTATAGAGGTGGCTGATGGGAAAATTAGGGCTAGACCTACTGTCAACCACTAGTTGGAAAAGCCATAGGAAACCCTAATTTCATCGGTCAGAAGGGCCTATGGTTGGTCATCATCATCTAACCCATCATCATTGAATGCAACATCTACAATTATCAAATGAGGTTGATCTCTTGCTTGAGTCGTGCTCCTGTGCAACCATATATGTATAGGAGCCACTAGGGGGATGGTTTCTCCCCTTCTTTACACTCTTAAACTTGGGTCAACAAGTGTCATCCCAAAGTAATCAGGATATCAATGAAAAGACAAACATCAAACAAACTTTATCAAATAGAATCCAAAATCAAATGAAAAAATAAATGAAAGAAAATAAAATTCCTTTACTCCAAATCAAAATCAAAATCTATTGGACAAAGAAAAAATAAAATTCAAGAATATAAGCAAGAAAGAGCATAAATTTCTCTCCTATCATGCATCTCCATAAAAAATAATTAGGGGCATCTATCAAATAAAATATCAAGAAATGACCTTGTTGATCATAAGTCTTCATCCTCATCATCTTTATGCAATCCATACACTTCACCTTATCCACCCATATCCATACATCCACCTTCCACCCCCTTGGTGATGTATCTCAATGAGATTTTGACAGTGACCCCTTAACATGATTTAATCCAAAGGTTTCCCAAACTTCTTTATGCATGAAGCATGACATCCTTTATAGTGTGCACATTAGTGATCATACCTTATATCCCTCCATTTGTAGTACCACACATCATCCCCCTTCGCTAACATACCATATGTATCCATTCATCTAGCATCATCGTCTATCTATCAAAGAGCACCCACCTTGATTGCAACATCATCAAGTCTTATTTATCCAAAACATTCCAAAAAAGAAATCCAAAACATTCAAAAAAAAGAAAATCCAAAAATCCAAAAAAATAAAATAAAAATTGAAAAAATGTAAAACAAAAGTAAAGAGAAATAATTCATCCAATGGCAAAAACTAATTTGGTGGTGCCTTGGATAAGTACCATGGGTAAAATCTAGAAACAATCACCATGTGTAGTAGTCCCTTATCCAACATATTTTAGGATGTCATCTCCTCCATCCTCATCCTTTCATATTTTCATGTCATAATAAATATCACTCATCCATCCATCCATAACAAACCTACCATGGCTTATCTTGATCCTTTATTAGTTAAAATATAGGAAATTTTGTGACCTTTAGGGGAGGTTTCCCTTTGTTGTGGTTTGATGCGTTTTCTCTATTTCATTAAATAAAAGGGGGGGTTTGATTGGATTTGGATAAGATATAAGATTGAATTATAAACTAAAAGGTGAGTCAACTTGCCCTTGACCAAATCTGAAAGGAACCTAAGTATGACATGCAATGATTCAACTACCCTAATGATGCAAATTACTATTTTGATACAAATATGACAAACAAAGAAATTCAAACAAATTCAAATGATGTAATAACTTCTTATTTTGGAGGACTAAGTCACCCAAGGCACCACTGTCCTTGTTGACCAATTTTAGATATGTTTTCACAGTCTTTTGGATCCATATCAAAGATTTCTTTCCCCAGTTGTCACACTGTTAGATAATTTTGTAACTAAGTTTCTATTTGTATTCAAGGTGTAGGGTTTGATTGCAATAGTGAATCATTGACCTTCAAACTTCTCCCAATCTTCCTCAGATATGAAACTTGCACACTCAAAGAGAGAGGAAGGGTTGTTCCATATAGAGGGTTGCCTTAGTCAAACCTCATGTCAATGTTTCCTTTGCCTCAATGGTAATGTCAATGATAGAAAACCTATCCTTTTGAGGTATAGGACTAAATGATAAAAAGGAATGATAAATCAATAATGAAATAACACTCACCACCCTCCAATGACTTCCTTGAAGGATTGAAGCCACATACACATCTCCTTAAGGATTGAATGTTTCTTTCTTGATTATCTTGAAGACCTACAAGGGTTAGATCTCACAAATAATATGAAACATAAATATGAAAAAACTCACATACACTTTGACATGATTCTTTAATGTTGAATTGTTGCATTAAATCTCTAAAATTTTGCTCTTGACTTGCTTGATAATAATTTCTCCAATAATTTCCTAGATGTCTCTTATTAGTTTTCAAATGATGTAATAACTAGGTATTTATACATAGTTATTTAAATTTCCTAAAAGTTAATCCCGATAGTCAACTTTAGATATTTAAATTTCAAATAATAAAATACCGACACTGACATATTTGAATTTGGAGCCAAAATAGGGGGACACACCTGTGCCCTAGGCACCACTTTCCTAGACCTATTTTTAGGAATTAAGGAGTCAAAGGTAAAGTATGAGATGAATACATTTGTTTTGTACTTGCAAACTGGAGAAAAATGATAAAATGGGCCAAAAAATGCATAATTTAGGAAATTAGGTGTTCAATTAGGTCCAATTACTTAAGGGGAGAAAAGAATAATATGAAATTGTCATGGGTGACAATTTATGATGTTGCATTAGCATCATCCCATCATTCTCTATCATTTCCCACACTTCCCTCTTCTCTCACATGTATTAGATGTGGAAGTTACATCTATATTATGTCAAGGATTCAACCATGTATATCCTTAGTTTCCAATGCATTGGCCTTCAAATCTCATACATTTGGAATCTATCCTCATTTCATCCCATCTCAAACATTTAATAAAAAATCATCAAACCCATTAACGTATCCTACCTCATATCATATTCATCCCATCTCAAACATAATAAAAATTCATCATCCCAAATCCCATTCAAAAATTAAAAAATCAAAAATCATAATCTTATGCTCTTTAGACTTGGCATTCACTTAATCCAAATATTTCATTCAAGGAATTTATCCTTAACCGAAATCATATCATGTGACTAGTTGTCAAGCATTAATTTATCATTACATCCTTTTTCTCAATCAATCAATCATCACCTTTATGCAAGCCTTTCTTAGGTGAGAAAATCAATCATCATCATCATCATCTATATTTATCTTTGGCAAGAGATATGTTAGTTACATGACTTGTTTTATAGTAAGTCTTTTTCTTTGATTTATCTTTTAATTTGTTTATCTTATATTTTCAACCCATGACTACACCTACTTACGACCACCTTGATCTATCTATATCTTGGTGTGTCACAACTAGTTTGTAATGGTGCATCATTTTTATCTTGTGTGTCATGATTTTCATTGTTTGAGTGTCAAGTCCATGCAAATGTTACCTTGTCATCCCGGTTCCTCTTACCTTGGTTCATAATTTCCTTTGCTATATCAAATCTTATGATTTCTCAAAACATACTAGCATAACCTATCAATAATAATCAAATTATCCTTCCTTTTCATCCATTTCCATTCAAATTATCTTTCATTTTTATCATCTTCATCAAATTTTCCTTATTTTTCATCTCCTCCATCTCTTTCATCTTCCAATTCATCTTCTTTCTAATCCTCATCCCCCATTGTTCCCTTCCATTTTGAAAGCACAATTGTATTCTCCTAACTCACATGTTCTCTTGAGGGGGAATTCCATCACCTAATCCTAATCTTTCCTTCTTCATCCTTTCTCACCCTCCCATAGATTGGGACATTATCTTTGATCCTTATCCTCTCTCATCCACTACATTTTAATATTCTTTGATATAACATCACTTTGTCATGTCATACCAAAGATGGGAAAAATTTGGACACTTCAAATATGACCTTACCCAACCATGCTTGATTTTAGCTCATCCTTAGCCCATTAATTAAACAAATATTTATTATTTATTTAATTATTCTCATCCTTTCCTATATTTATCCTAGTCCTTTAATTAAATAAATATTATTTATTTAATTAATTATTTTCCCTTCACATCATCCCATTAATTAAATAAATATTTAATTTATTTAATTAATTCCCCTTTATCCTCTATACTTGTCCATCTAATCCTAGCCTTTCATCTTGTTTACATGGACCAAAATCTATTTTTTTCCTCATGTGACAAGTTTCCCCTTCACATTTCTAACTAACTCCTTGTTTAGATTCGTTGAGCTTAGACACCTCTCCAAAATTCAAACTAACTTTTCATCCTAGCCCTTCCCATAAATATTTATGTCCTTGTCTCAATCCTAAACCTCTGGATCTTATCCTTCATGTGTCACTTGTCACATGACATATTTGATCCAAAACCTAATCCTCCTTCAATCTTGGCCATCCATCATCAATAGTTCCTAGCCATTGATTTTACCTCTTCAAGCCTCTATATTTAGAGGCTCTCATCCTTCATTTTCATATCTAGAATCTACTATCATACCTATATGCTATCATTTTGATATATCACTAGCAAATCATATCAAGGTTGTGTTAGAGCATTGATTAATCCACATATCAACATCAAAGAGAAAATCAAAGGGAATAAGGGTGCACTCCATTTCCACTCAATCAAGGAGAGAACACATTCTAGGTGAAGGTATTGTGCTTTGTATTGCTTTATCTTCTATTTGTTTACCTTAAATCCTTTCCACCCCCTTCACTAGCCTTAACACTAGATGTGAATGAATATGATTTTTTTTGGCATGGTCTATGAAATTAGAGAGAATGCATCATTATTCATTTTTCAATTCTCACAATTGCCTATAAGCATAACATAAAAAGAGGCTTGAAACGATATGTTTGAGAAGTGTTTTAAATAACATAGTAAGCTAAAGTAGCGCCCTTAATTTTTTATATTCCCTTCTCCATGATTAATTTATTTTCTCCAAATTTAATAAGATTATTGTTATAAATTCAAGACCACCTTTTTTTTAGTATATATCTTAAATATAAAAACAAAAAATACACTAATAACACAATTTTCTAATTAAATACATTCAATGAAAAATAATACCTTCATTTTAAAATAATCTCAATAGTCCCTTCCCTAACAAGATCACTATAATGAATTAAAATATATTTTGAAACATGAGAATTATTAAAACAAATTTTTAAAATTAAACACTATTAATTATAATAATTTTTTGCTTATATCATTTAGAAGTAACTGAAATAAATGACATGTCAGATACTCATACCTGGGTCCCCAGCCTGTTTGTGTCGATTAGGGGGTGGTACCACACTCGACCGTACTACCACCACTGATGGAGGGATTCCCACTTGGGTAGCAGGTGGTATCGATGAGACAAGAGCTATGTCATCGCCTCAATCTCTTTGGTTCTCTACCCTCCTCTGCCTCGTCCCCCTTATCATTGTTCTTGAGACCCTCGCCTCCTGACACCTTAGCACCACCTTTGCTTGCAGGGGTGCCTGATGGGAAAATCAGGGCTAGACCTACTGTCAACCACCAGTTGGAAAAGCCACAGGAAACGCTAATGCCATTAGTCAGAAGAGCCTGTGGCTGGTCATCATCATCTGACCCGTCATCGTTGAATGCAACGTCTGCAATTATCGAATGAGGCCGATCTCTTGTTTGAGTCGTGCTGCTGTGCAACCATATATGCATAGGAGCCACTCGGGGGATGGATTCTCCCCTTCTTTACAATCCTAAACTTGGGTCAACAAGTGTCATCCCAAAGTAATCAGGCTATCAATGAAAAGTTAAAAATAAAATAAAATTTATCAAATAGAATCCAAAATCAAATAATAAAAAAGAAAAGAAAAGAAAATTCCTCTATTCCAAATCAAAATAAAAATCTATTGGACAAAGAAAAAATTAAATTCAAGAATATAAGCAAGCAAGAGCATAAATTTCTTGCTTATCATGCCTCTCCATAAAAAATAATTAGGAGCATCTGTCAAAAAAAAAATCAAGAAATGACCTTGTTGATCATAAGTCTTCATCTTCATTATCTTTATGCAATCCATACACTTCACCATATCCACCCATATCCATACATCCACCTTCCACCCCCTTGGTGATATATCTCAATGAGATTTTGATGGTGACCCCTTAACATGCTTTAATCCAAAGGTTTCCCAAACTTCTTTATGCGTGACGCATGACATCCTTTATAGTGTGCACATTAGTGATCATAACTTATATCCCTCCATTTTTCAGTACCACACATCATCCCCCTTCGCTAACATACCATATGTATCCATTCATCTACCATCATCATAGATCTATCAAAGAGCACCCACCTTGATTGCAACATCATCAAGTCTTATTTATCCAAAACATTCCAAAAAAGAAATCCAAAACATTCAAAAAAAGAAAATCCAAAAATCCAAAAAAAAAAAAAAAAATTGAAAAAATGTAAAAAAAAAGTAAAGAGAAATAATTCATCCAATGGTAAAAACTAATTTGGTGGTGCCTTGGATAAGTACCATGGGGAAAATCTAGAAACAATCACCATGTGTAGTAGTCCCTTATCCAACATATTTTAGGATGGTATCTTCTCCATCCTCATCCTTCCATATTTTTATATCATAATAAATATCACTCATCCATCCATCCATAACAAACCTTCCATGGATTATCTTGATCCTTTATTAGTTAAAATGTAGGAAATTTTGTGACCTTTAGGGGAGGTTTCCCTTTGTTGTGGTTTGACGTATTTTCACTATTTCATTAAATAAAAGGGGGGGTTGATTGGATTTGGATAAGATATAAGATTGAATTATAACCTAAAGGTGACTCAACTTGCCCTTGACCAAATCTGAAAGGAACCTAAGTATGACATGCAATGATTCAACCAGCTTAATGATGCAAATTACTATTTTGATACAATTACGACAAACACATAAATTCAGACAAATTCATATTGCAAAAATGGATAGAGAAAGACACTCTGCACTTGTGGTTCAAATTTGAGCCTGATTTTGGAGGGCTAAGTCACCCAAGGCACCACTGTCCTTGTTGAACAATTTTAGATATGTTTTCATAGTCTTTTGGATCCAGATCATAGATTTTTTTCCCTAGTTGTCACACTGTCAGATAATTTTGTAACTGAGTTTCTATTTGTATTCAGGGTGTAGGGTTTGATTACAACAGTGAATCATTGACCTTCAAAATTCTCCCAATCTTCCTCAGATATGAAACCTTCACATTCAAAGAGAGAGGAAGGGTTGTTCCATATAGAGGGTTGCCTTAGTCAAACCTCGTCGTAGTGTTTCCTCTTCCACAATGGTAATGTCAATGATAGAAAACCTATCCTTTTGAGGGATATGACTAAATGATAAAAAGGAATGGTAAATCAATAATGGAATACAACTCACCACCCTCCAATGACTTCCTTGAAGGATTGAAGTCATGCACATCTCCTCAAGACTTGAATGTTGCTTTCTTGATTATCTTGAAGACCTACAAGGGTTAGATTTCACGACTAATATGAAACATAAATATGAAAAAACTCACAAACACTTTGACATGATTCTTTAATGTTGAATTGCTGTAGTAAATCTGTAAAATTCTACTCTTGACTTGCTTGATAAAGATTTCTCCAATAATTTCCTAGATGTCTCTTGTTAGTTTTCAAATGATGTAATAACTAGGTATTTATACATAGTTATTTGAATTTTCTAAAAGTTAAATCCCGATAGTCAACTTTAGATATTTAAATTTCAAATAATAAAATACCGACACTGACATATTTGAATTTGGAGCCAAAATAGGGGGACACACCTGTGCCTTAGGCACCACTTTCCTAGACCTATTTTGTAGGAATTAAGGAGTCGGAGGTAAAGTATTAGATGAATACATTTGTTTTGTACTTGCAAATTGGCAAAAAATGATAAAATGGGCCACAAAATGCATAATTTAAGAAATTAGATGTTCAATTAGGTCCAATTACTTAAGGGGGGGTGATCCCACAATAGTGGTTTACAATTTTTGACCAAACTGGACACTGAAATTATTATTTTTAACTAAATCTTCACATTCGGGCACCTATAGCAGCTAAACCATGAGGAATTTGAAGATGATGCAAACTAGAATCTCATCAAATTTTGTCTGTAGATTCTAAAAATACTTTTTTCAAATTTTTTGGAATAAGATTGCACTTCTTTTTCCATCTCCCACAAAAACTAGTTTTTTTTTCAGAAAACAACATTTTAAAAAAGTGACGCTCACCGTATACAACATAACTTTTTTTGTATGAAGGATAAATTTTTTTTTTTTTTGAGTTTAGATTTGTAACTATGATATATAGCACTTTCATTTGGTCTCATAGTTTTTTATTGAATATTTTTTCCTTAATAAAGTTTCGAAGTCAAACCAATTGCAACTCAAACATAGGTGAACTATATACAACATAACTTTTTTTGTATGTATCGAAATTCAATTTTATTTATTTTAATGGATCAAGGACATAAATACCCAGCACAAACATATTTTTTTTAAAAATACTTTGATAATTTTCTATTTCTCCACATCGGCAAAACAAAGAGCTTGATTTTTAGTGAAAAGCCTATGTTTAATAAAACTAAAAAACACATACATAATAAAACCAAAACATATTAAAATTATATTCGTGGGATAGCTCATTTTGAGGACTACCATAATCATTTGAAATAAATTCATTTGATCCCCCAAAAGGTAAATCAAAAGTGATTTTTTATCAGCATTTTGATAGGTGTAAAGGAGACTCATTTATAGGTATGGTTTAAAACTAGTGAGGTTCTATCCAAGGTGGTTTGATCAAACTCTCTTCAATTGGAATCCTTAAAATGGAACTTTTAAAGGCTTAAATAATTATATTTTCTAAAAATATGTGATTTCAGCAAAAATCAGTTCCTCTCAGAAATTGTAAACCAGCTTTGTGGGATCACCTGGGGAGAAAAACATATTATTAAATAGTCATGGGTGAAAATTTATGATTTTGCATTAGCATCATCCCATCATCCTCTATCATTTCCCACCCTTCCCTCTTCTCTCACATGTATTAGATGTGGAAGTTACATCTATACTATGTCAAGGATTCAACCATGTATATCCTTAGTTTCCAATGCATTAGCCTTCAAGTCTCATACATTTGGAATCTATCCTCATTTCATCCCATCTCAACCATAATAAAAAGTCATCAAACCCATTAACCTATCCTACCTCATATCATATTCATCCCATCTCAAACATAATAAAAATTCATCACCCCAAATCCCATTCAAAACTTAAAAAATCAAAAATCATAATATTATGCTCCTTAGACTTGACGTTCACTTAATCCAAATATTGCATTCAAGGCATTTATCCTTAACTGAAATCATATCATGTGACTAGTTGCCAAGAATTAATTTATCATTACATCTTTTTTCTCAATCAATCAATCATCATCTTTATTCAAGCCTTGCTTAGGTGAGAAAATCGATCATAATCATCATCATCATCATCATCATCTATCTTTATCTTTGGCAAGAGATATGTTAGTTACATGACTTGTTTTATAGTGAGTCTTTTTCTTTGATTTATCTTTCAAAATTTTTATCTTATATTTTCAACCCATGACTACACCTACTTACGACCACATTGATCTATCTATATCTTGGTGTGTCACAACTAGTTTGTAATGGTGCATCATTTTTATCGTGTGTGTCATGATTATTATTGATAATTATTTCTCAATATATACTGGCATAACCTATCAATAATAATCAAATTATAATCCTTCCTTTTCATCCATTTCCATTCAAATTCTTTTTCCTTTTTATCCTTTTCATCAAATTCTCCTTCCTTTTCATCTCCTCCATCTCTTTCATCTTCCAAATCATCTTCTTTATGATCCTCATCCCTCGTTGTTCCCTTCCATTTTGAAAGCACAATTGTATTCTCCTAACTCACATGTTCTCTTGAGGGGGAATTCCATCACCTAATCCTAATCTTTCCTTCTTCATCATTTCTCACCCTCCCATAGATTGGGACATTATCTTTGATCCTTATCCTCTCTCATCCACTACATTTTAATATTCTTTGATATAACATCACTTTGTCATGTCATACCAAAGATGGGAAAAATGTAGACACTTCAAATATGACCTTACCCAACCATGCTTGATTTTAGCTTATCCTTAGCCCATTAATTAAACAAATATTTATAATTTATTTAATTATTCTCATCATTTCCTATATTTATCCTAGTCCTTTAATTAAATAAATATTTTCTATTTATTTAATTATTTTCCCTTCACATTATCCCATTAATTAAATAAATACTTTATTTAATTAATTAATTCCCCTTTATCCTCTATACGTGTCCATCTAATCCTAGCCTTTCATCTTGTTTACATGGATTGTAATCTAAATTTTTCCTCATGTGACAACTGTCCCCTTCACATGTCTAACTAACTCCTTGTCTAGATTCGTTGAACTTAGACACCTCTCCGAAATTCAAACTAAATTTTCATCCTAGCCCTTCCCATAAATATTTATGTCCTTGTCTCAATCCTAAACCTCTGGATCTTAGCCATCCATCATCAATAGTTCCTAGCCATTGATTTTACCTCTTCAAGCCTCTATATCTAGAGGCTCTCATCCTTCATTTTCATAGCTAGAATCTACTATCATACCTATATATGCTATCATTTTGATTTATCACTATCAAATCATATCAAGGTTGTGCTAGAGCATTGAGCAATCCACATATCAACATCAAAGAGAAAATCAAAGGGAATAAGGGTGCACTTCATTTCTGCTCAATCAAGGAGAGAAGAACACATTCTAGGTGAAGGTATTGTGCTTTGTATTGCTTTATCTTCTATTTGTTTACCTTCAATCCTTTCCACCCCCTTCATTAGCCTTAACACTAGATGTGAATGAATATGATTTTTTTTGGCATGGTCTACGAAATTAGAGAGAGTCCATCATTATTCATTGTTCAATTCTCACAATTGCCTATAAGCAAAACATAAAAAGAGGCTTGAAACAATATGTTTGAGAAGTGTTTTAAATAACATAGCAAGCTAAAGTAGCACCCTTAATTGTTTATATTCCCTTCTCCCTGATTAATATTTATTTTCTCCAAATTTTATATTATTGTTATAAATTCAAGACCACCTTTTTTTTTAGAATATCTTAAATATAAAACAAAAAATACACTAATAACACAATTTTTTCTAATTAAATACATTCAATGAAAAATAATACCTTCATTTTAAAATAATCTCAATAGTCCCTTCCCTAACAAGATCACTATAACAAATTAAAATATATTTTGAAACATGAGAATTATTAAAATAATTTTTTTTAAATAAACACTATTAATTATAATACTTTTTTGCTTATATCATTTAGAAGTCGTACAATATACTTAAATACCATTAATTATAATATTTCTTTGCTTAAATATCATTTAAAGGTCATACAATGTATCTAAATACTATAAATTATAACGCTTTTTTGTTTATATCATTAGAGGTCATACAATGTACTTAAATACTATAAATTATAATGCTCCTTTGCTTATATCATTAGATGTCATACAATGTACGTAAATACTATTAATTATAATGTGTCTTTTCCTATATCATTTAGAAGTTGTACAATGTACTTAAATAGTGTCAAGTATAATTTTTCCTTTCTTATATCTTTTAAAGATCATACAATGTACTTAAATATAATGTTAATTATAATTTTTCTTTGCTTATATCATTTAGAGGTCATACAATGTACTTAAATAATGTTAATTATATATTTTTTTCTTGCTTATATCATTTAGATATTATATGATGTACTCAAATTCTATTAATTATACTTTTTCATTGATTATATGATATAGAGGTCATGTGATGTACTTGTTCTAGGTCTGAAAGAGGATCCTTCCCCTACTCCCTTTGAATTTGATCTACAACAATAAACACTAGTCTTGCAACTTGCATGCATCTGGTAAGTTGGCCACCATGGCCACCATCTAATCAAGACAAGACACAACAGTCGTTCAAATCTTCTCCATGTGGGACAGGGTAACAAGATTAGAAAAAACAAATCCACCATTCACATGGTTTTCTTTAAATTGGTTCTTATGGAGATGTGTCTAATCTTGTCAATCCTACGGTCATATTGTGGACCAGCGTTGTATTGCAAGAGAAGGAATATTAGGGCAAATGAATCCATCAACTTTAGTTCAAGAGGTAAGGGTGTCTCTTGTACTACCGTACCCAATATTGATAGCTGTTATTCTCTACTTCTCGTCAACAATAGTACGGATGTCACGAAATTGTTCTTTGCAATTCAGAGAGTCAAAAAAGCTCATTTCTCTACCCTAAATCTTTTTTCTGGGCTGGCCTGAATTATTGTTTGATACCATGCACGCAGATCAAATGAAGGGAGAGGCGTACAAAGAGTACGTTTTTAATTTGGAATTCTACTCATGCGCTCTCGTGAAGCTTTTTTTGTTTTTCATGACATATAGGTTGTAACTGATAAGATACGAGAAGTAGACTGGTTGTCATTTCCCTACCTGTAATTGTTTTGGTCTGTGATATTTTTGGAATGGAAAGAATTCAGACTGCTTAATTATCTCACATATCTAAGATTTTAGATAAGAACTGATTTGTCGTTTATTTTCTTTCAATTGGCTCTTCATGATCATCAAACCAATCAGTCCAGGAAATCAACAGATTTCAGATTCAAATCTGGAACATTTGGTTTTAGTCAGATTGAAAAAATATGGAGAGGAGTATTCTAAAGTAAAACTTTATATATGAAACATTTCAAATTCAATTCTAATTTCTTTTTAGACTGCGGAATAGGTACCTTTCCTATAAACTGCAGTGCCTTTAATAAATTTTTTACGGAACTGGTGTTACTGACAGGACACACCTTTTGATATGTGTGAAATTAGGTAGTGGGTCTTTTTTACCAATTAACTTGCAATGACTTTTGATGGATCACAGCAAACTCCATTCATTACACATTTGTTTTTTTTAATTAGACAAAAGAAGTATTGAGGGAAAGTTTTGGCTGTATTCCAACAGACTTGCTTTCACGAAAAGGAAACAGATATCGTGGACGTAGAGGAAAGACAAGAAGTACAGTTACATAATGAGACACATAGCTTTATGGGGATATTCGAGATACTGTAGGTGGTAGTAGACAAAATTGCTGACATTATTTCACATCAATTGAACAGAAGGATTGCTCAATCTCACTGACGAGAACAAGTCTAAAGAGCATCTAGAAAAGTGGGGATTTTCAAAGGTAAAGACAATGATGTCCATGTGAAGAAAATGGTGTGAATGTTGGTTTTGCTACCCACAAATGCGGCTCTCATTGAAGGACGTTTATAACAATTACAGGTACAAATTGACCTCTTGGAGGCAAGGCTGCAAGGTTTTGGAAGTGATCAGGCCCTTTTTTGCTATTACAGACTTCATGAATAGGGGTTGCTTTTTAAACCAATTTTGTCTGCTCAATAATGGTAAACTTTGTTTAGCCTGTTTAATTCTATACTCAATGAAGTAACCAAAATTAAATATTTACAGTTTTTATATCAAATTTATATTTGTTTTAGTTACAATAATATGGGAGCACAAGTCATAGGATGAAATCTCTTTAATTAAGGAGAATCCATTCTACCAAAGTCACCCAATACGTCTATTTAATTTTACACTTAATGAAGTAACCAAAATCAAATATTTAGAGTTTTTATATCAAACCTATATTTGTTTTAGTTAGAATGATATGAGAGCACAAGTCATAGGATGAAATCTCTTGAGTGAAAGACTAAGGGGTATAAATTCCGTTAAAGTCACCCACGGTATAATTTCGGTCTCATCTCTTATGATGTTAGGGCTTGGGGCCTTGCACTTAACATGACTTGATCCATGGTGGGCTCTTTCAAAACTATTCAACTTCACCAATAAACCATGAGCCCATTGACTTTAAAAAACAAAAAAAATGATTTAGAGGATATCAAAATATTAAAAATTAAGAATGTTAAAAGTTCTCACAACATTAGAATTGTATGAAAATATTCTTGATACAATTAAAGTGCATTTAATGAGAAATAGAGTGTCAACACATCTATCTAAAAAAATGTGTTCAAACTATTGTATGAAGTGCAAGTGTCTTGGAATGTTAATATGTAGAAATATAAATTATTAATTATTGGTTTTAGATTGATTCACTTGGGATTCTTCAATTTGTGTTCCCTGATTTATGGGTATCTCAAAATACTTAGCCATTTCTTTTGGTTTTTTCTTAGAACTCAAGTTGCTTAGAATTGATTTCATGATTTTTTTATGTCTTTTAAATTTGAGATCTTCTCTTGGCATATCATCCTCCTAGGAGATTGGCTCAAAATCCCTACTAATTTCACCTAAATCACATGCTTTCAAAATAGAAATTGTATTCAACATTTGAAAATATAGGAATTTTGTTGAACACTTGAAATACTGAGAGGGGGGGCTTAATCAGTATTCCATAAAAACATTTGATCATAATCCATCCAGTTAACAAAACATATATAACTGCAACAATGAATGAAAGCATGAAACAATTACAAGATCACATGACACATGAACACTAGTTGTTTTACATGGAAAACCCAAAAAGGAAAAAACCACGGTGAGGATTAGCTCACAATATATTATAACTGGTTATAAGATATTACAAAGGCTCACTACCAAGACATAGTGTCCAATAAGTTTCATAGCCAAAGATAGATACAAAACATAAATGGCCACACAACTAGGATGTGAACGAATAAAAAATGAACCTTCCTTGTGCTAAATTCAGTTCCTCTAAAGATTTGAATACAAAACATTGTTCTGCTTTAAAGTCGCTCAATATTCACGATAATTCTACTATAGATCTGATCATGTACATACAAAATTTGCATATTTGCATCTCATTACTTCTCATCCTTCTTCTACAATCTCAAAAATGTATTATATATATACTCAATACATCCACATACATCAATTAGGTTAACCTAATTAGATGTAGCCCTATATTAAATCAAAATTGCCTTGTCGGCCCCATACTTGAATAAAAAACATCTTCGCGCTCAAACCAAATGTGCAACACTTAATTTAGGTCAACATGGGTCTAAAATAGATCTCATTAACATCCACAATAGATATTTAATCTCCACAACATATATCAAGCATTAGGTCGGCCAGGAATTAGGCCTATTTCACAAAATATGCCAATTAATCTATCACCAACAATCCATCTGATCATATAACCACACACCACCTGGAATATATAGTGTACTAAAACGTGTAAAAAGTATCCCAAGGTTTCAAAGTCTAACTCATAACATCGAAGGAACGTGGATTAGATTACTCATACCCATTTACACTGTATAAAGCCAAAACTGAATGTTGAACTACTATCAATTATAACTTTCAAATTGTATATCCAAAACAACTGACATCTTGAACATAGATACACATAATAGTCAAGAACAACATATTATCACCTCATAAGTAGATCTTATTACATAAGTAGTTGTTGACCAAAAAATTGGATTAGGATATCTTCATCTGCTTATCAAATTAGAGTAAATATCAACAATCAATGTTGTCATGAATGACAACACATTAAAGGGTTCCTTCTTCATTCTTTCAAAAAAAATCTAGTATTTTTTAGATGTGTTGTTGACAATAATATCTCCATGTATTTTTAATCATTGATATGTTCCAATATGTTGATGTATCTATACAAGTGCAAGAGCTAATAAACTTGTACTTGAAGTTATAGGTGCTTCTTGATCACTAGGGATATGTGCATTGTCTAGTTTCCAAAGTACTACCAACCTCACCTTCTCCTTCTAGGAAGGGTCAATCCCCTCTATGATGGTGATGATGTGGTATAAGGTACAATACCCATGGGCATGATAGATGTACTTTATAGGGTCAATCTAGTTGCCAAAATTCTCATGGATAATCTTAGTCTTTCTACTAGCATTCAAATTGTCCCTAGTGCCACAATAGAGGAGCCCCTCTATGACCAAATAGTGGCAAATTTACTCACTTCACTCTATTTAATTCTCCTCCTAGGACTACTAGTTAGCCATTTGAGGAAGTGTGAAAATTATTGAGGAATATATTGGTAATGATACTCTTACTAGCTAGGAACCCATTCTTGATGTTGTTTAGGTTTGAGACTTCATATTTCCTAGACTTCAAGGTGTGATTATTTTCACCTATTTTTTTATAATATATGTATATTTAAATACTTTTATAGTTAAAACTAATAGAAAAAAAAATCATATCTAACAATAATACAATGAATCTACAATCTTAAGTGTGAATAGAGGACAAGAGAATCTAAATCCACACAAAATCATCTAGGCTATCTACATGATTAAGAATATTATCTTTGATTAATCACTTGATTCATAAAGTTGATCTAGGGTTGGGGCCCTAGCTCAGTTGGCTAAATATTTCCTGTTGCAGGAGGTTGGTCACGAGGTCTAGTCTCCCCCACCCCCGTGGTACCGGAGGGCATGTTGTGCCAGTGCCACCGGTCAAGTTAAAAATTTTACCAAGTGTACTGCAGTTTATAGGGGGTCGTGCTACCCGATTCCTGCAGTCTAATAAAAAATAAAATTAAAAATAAATAAAAAAAGTTGATCCAAAAGATGGCTTGGCCTAGGTGAACATGACTCTTGTGTTATGGGAAATTCCCTATAGGTACTTTTAAGTATTTCCTATCATTGCAAGCATTCAAATACTAGAGGTCATGGTGAAAAACTTTTCAGAGTTTACATTTTGATAGGTCATTCTTGCAAGTTACAAATCAACCCCATAAAACTGATCAATTCCATGGTGCTTAAGTTTAATTTTGAGAGGCTAAATTTAATTCACAAAGAATTATAATCTTGTTCTAAAAAGGTTTTATTCATCAATCAAAGAGTATTAAATTTTTATGTTTGAATAATTAAATTTTATAGGACATTAACATTAATTATTCATCATTACTTTTTTAAAGGGGTAAACACTTTTGACCTAGAGCTATGAATCGATGAGGTCACAAATGGGGGACCTCATCCCCAATATAAAAACTCAACAATAACACCCCAATGGGGTTTGAACCTTGATGGAAATAACAACACCATACCAACTTAACCATCACACTATGTCACTATTTTCTATTCATCATTTTTTCAAAGCTAAGTACCCTATCCATTTTAATTTTGTTTCTAAAATTAGCAATTTAGTTTAACAAAACTCACCTCTTTAAATAAATATGAGTTAGTTGTGTGATTATCATTCACATTTATTTAGTTGGCCTTAATTGACATAAACGGGATTTTATTCCCTCACATTAGGGGGGAATTTGGATTCTCTTACACTATATAGGGTTTTATCTTAGGATGTGACCATTTTAATTAGGGTTTCAAATATGATTTTATCATTTTATTTTAATTTTCCTAGCGTTTTGGATATACCTTTCTTTCGTATGTTGGCATGATTTGATTAGGGTTTTTCCATGCATGTTAATATAAATCTCACACCCTCCCACTCTTGGATAGTTTCTTCATAGGACTTGCAAGGTGTACAACAAGACCTAGTCATCTAGTCGTAACACTATGGATAATGTTTTACCTATTAAATCATTCTTTCTTGATAATTATGAGTATATAGATGAGGATGTATTATCTATTAATTATTTTAGAATTTATTTTAGTGGTAAATTTTTTCAATGGCTTGATTCATATTTTTTACATTACCTTTCTTTTATCAATTCGATATATGCTTTTATTTCTCATTATTTTAAACTAGTTTCTATTTTTTCTAAAACTAGCTCTTAATATCAATATTTTCATTTCCTTATCCTAAGTTAATCTCATGAAACATTATTTTGATCTTGATCAACTGAAGATTACTACATGATCTAAATTTTAAAATTCAAATTGTTGACTCTTACCCTTTTTCACTAGTTATTAGGACCTAACTTAATACATGTTTGTGTGACCTATTATGTATTGGTATTTAAAGAAACCAATTTTTGTAATTAAACACATTAAATAAATTTAATTATCAAAGAGAAATAATTCTAGGAATGTTTGGATTTTATGTATATAAGGAATTTGCACCCTTGTGTATGTTGTATTTCAATATTTTCCCAAAGACATAAAACTAAGCTAATATAGGGTTAACTAAAGAGAACATGACCCTTGTAATTTAAAAATATCTCCTAACCTATATTTATAAATTTTTATGTCATAAAATTGCACCCTCATGCAATTTCACATAACATCAACCTTTACTTTGGCTTAATGAGATGATAATGTGAAAACCCGCCTTCCTAGCCTTCATTTTCGTCTCTGCCCTGTCATTTTTTGTCAACACAAGAATTTTTTTTGGGGAATCTTCCACATTGCACAAATGTTTGCATGACATGTGAACATCATGACAAGATTCTTGATCTTGTGGCCATTGAGACGGTATGCTTCCGCCTGTCCATGAAGTATGCCCAAAACTGGCTCTTTAACATGCAATTTGATCATTTTCTTCCCTATCATTCTCATTTTATTCACTTCTTGCAATTCATTTAATCTCTACCACTCTTGCAACCTCATTCCCACTTCTTAGCATTTCATTCTCTTTTTATTGCAACTCTGCATCTTTTCTTGCTGGTTCAAGCTCTCCACATTCTTACATATTCGTCTCAAGCTTTCAAGGCATTTATCTTCCTCTCGACTTCACTAAGCTCATTGGAGGTGTTGATGGTGTTTTTATGCACTTCACAACACAGGTAATGCATAGGTGCATTACCTCTCTTGAAAGACAATCTTCCACAATCAAATTGCAGAGCACTATCCCAAGGTCTCTCGGATGTCAGGTCATGACGATGCTTGGAATATTTCAGTTGTTTGATGTGATTTGCTAGAATCACAAGGCGGTCTTACGTGATTTAAAGTTGTAGGAGAATTGGGTCAATGAATGGAGTTCTTTGAATATGAAATTACTGCACTTTGCTGCAGGCTTAGACATCAGTCTTGGACTCCATTGTTTCATCAGATTTGGCTTTACAATGTGCAATGAACCTTAGCACAGGTTGTTTCTAAACAAAAAGGGGAAAGGGGGCAAGGAAGAAGGATGGTTCCTGGACCTACAACTACTGATGAACATTGATCATGGACGTTCTTGCTATGGACAGTTTCCTTAAATAGGATTTCACTTAATCTGAATTCACACAATGTCATGAAATCTATGCTATCTTCTAAGGACTATAGATATTCATCATTCATTCACCATGTAAATGTGAACAAAGACAAAGTTTAAAGAGCAGCTATAAAATTATAGTCTAGGCTAACTTTGCACAGTCACTTACCAGTAGCAAATGACCAAAATTATGGACAAGGAAAGCATACACATAGCGGAAAGTTTCATAACCAAAGACAACATGCTAAGTCCACTAAAGCTAACTAAAGGATACTAGAACAACAAAGTATCTTGAAGTGAAGTTTTAACTAAGGGGAGAAGAATCATGAAATATGTGGAGAAACCCAAAAAATACACCAAGAAATGACTGTATTTTCTATTATAATTTCTGCAACATGCTTTTACAACTACTCAACTCTCTTCAAATGAGAGGAGGAGAGCCTTATTTATAGTTTTCAAAAAGAAAAATGAGTGGCCAAGATTTGATTCTATTGTGTGGATAGGATTCAATTTACACTAGGGTTTCACCTACCCCCAGATATATTACATTTATAAAACATTTCTTATCTTTTCCCTATTTTGTCATCTAGTGACAACACTGTAGCAATTTTGTCTTCTAGCTAATTTCCCTTTGTTGTTGCTATTCTTTTAGGAACTCTTAATCGATGATAGGGTTTCCCTCACGCTTCTTCAAAGTTGCATACTCTATGAAGCTCAAGATCATTGGCTGAATCTTGTCCATCTCCATAATATTTGATCATAGCACCTGGTAGCTCCATTTTTGGGAGTTGTTAACGATCTTCTTCCAGTCTTCATCATATTTGGCAGCATTGCTTCTGAAATCTCAGACTGGGTGAAGGATCGGGCAACAAAACTCATGAAATCCATAAATCCGTGGTGATTTCAGATGACATCCCATCTTCCATGTTCTTCAAGAAGCATGGCTTTATGCTCTCTAGATTAATTTCAACAATGGGCAGCTCATACCCCATCATTAGCTTGAGGTACTGAGCACAATCCTCTCTAGCCTCCATGGCCCATTCGATATCAGGAACTACTCATTCCAGAATCTACTCTAACTTTCCCTTTCGATGGTCAAAATCTCACTTCCATACATCCACTAACCAGTGGTCATCATCCTTGAGGGCAAGGTCCTTCTCCCAAACCTCACTTGGCAATGTGAGTATGGCCTCAATTTTTGGGTAGGTTGCTTTGTACTTCCTTGGGAACCCCTCGTAGACTTGCTTCGTACCCTCAAGAGTTCTCTTCACTTCCAATAACTTATTTGTGGTTCAGACCGTCGATTTGATGCTATGTCTCCCATGTCTAAGACCTACTGGAACCAGTTTTCCGTAGTATTATCCAAATTCCTTCTCTTCTCCAATTTATTGATCTGCTCTTGAGACAACAACTAAGGTGGGGCTGCTCATCCGGGGATGACCACTGCTTAATGTAGGTCATCAGATCGGCCACTTGCACTTTGAGTTCCTCCTTCAAAACCTTGTCCTATTGGATAAGGTGTACCACCGTGGTGACCGATTCCTGGAGGTGGTCGACCTTCTGCTCTCTCGTGGCCACTCCCAAATCGATGGTGGAGACGTTATAGGTTATTCCTTGTTCTCCAACTACTGGTGTCACTATTTGTACTGCCCTAGATCCAGAGGGATCCATGGTTACCTTCGATCTGATCTTTGGCCTTTTTTGTTTCCTGGTGCTTATCTATGCTCTAGCCAGTATGGCTTCTAGCCTTGCCTTGGGATCTTTTAGGGTGGGAGTCTTTTGCTTCAACTACTTCTCCAACCAATCAGGCATTTGGGGCTCTTCCCTAAGTGACTCACCTTGATTCTTGTTGTCCTTTGTCCCGAGTTTTGTGGCTCTAATGACAAGGCCCCCATTTTCAGTTTACGCATCCTCCTTCTCCTCATCAGAGTCCTGCTCGAGCATTATACACTTAGTGGGAGACTTGGTGTGCAATTTCTTGTTGGAGGGATCCTCCCTTTCAACACCCTTTTCCTCTTCATTTTGGTTGTGTTCATGTTCCTCAAGCTTATCTTCTTGCTCATCTTCATGGAGGGATGCTTCCTCATCGTGTTCCAGGGTTTGGCCATGCCTTTCAGTTGGAGACCTGCTACCTTCAGTCTCTGGAGTAGTAACTTCTTCATCCACTGTAATCCGATCTTCAGCTTCCTTATCCTCAAGCTCCTTAAGTTGCTTGCTCCACCCGACCTCAAGCTTGGGATCATGCGTTTCTTGAACTAACTCAGTGTCAAGCTCCTCACTGTCCTCATTGGAAGATTTGTAGGCCACCTCATTGATCTCTCGACGTTCAAACAAAGGGTTCTCATGGTATTCAAATTCTTCGTCCTTGGCCTCTTTGCAACCTCTAGTTGTCGTCACTCAAGCTCATCTAATATCGGCATTGTTGCCTCCATTCTTGGTGGTTCGATAGGGGGAGAGATGGCCATAGCCTGAGCTATTGCAACTTGCACCATTGGACTAGTAAGCATCCTTGAAAGCTCAGATGGCACGTTTTGCATGTATTTTACAAAGGATTTCAGGAGGCTGAGGACAAGCATCGTAGTGGCAGAAACAAAGGGAAGGGAAGGAGACATAGAGGAAGAAGAGACCGGCAAGGTCGTGGCGGAGGACAAATCCACCAGTATGACCTGCATGACTAGAGAGGTGGAAACAAGGTGGAAAGAGATGTCTACCATAGGTGGGGAGGAAGTGCAAACTGTAAGCAAAGTATGGGGGGTGGTGGCAACAACAACAACAATTGCAAAAGACGAAGAGCTTGGTGGGTCAAATCCTTCTCCCCTGATCCCATAGAGTGGACCTTTGGGTATCATGGACGTCCCCGCGCCCCTGATTGTTTTTCTTTGCTTCTTTGGAAGCTCGCCCTCTGATGCCTTTCAAGCGTAAACCTTCGGTTTGGGAAAATACTCACTAGCTTCTTTTCTCTTTTTGGTTTTGACTAATGGTGAGGTTCTGGATGTTTCCCTAGTTGTAGCGATGGTCATCCCACCATCAGAGCCACTTGGTTCACTTTCTAGTCCCTTAAATGTTAAGGCAACTCCTTGTTGCTTTAGTCGGGCCACCTATTGGTTGATCCATGCCTTCATTCAGACCTCGACAAGTTTGGTGAGTATGTTGAGGTCATCAAACTCTTGCTCGTCCCAATCAATCATAGGCAGTGGAAAATTGGCGATGACATTATATCCTGGATTGATCACCATGCTTTCATCTTCTTCAACCTGGTCTGGGACTGAGCACAAGTTGACTCTTTGTACATAGAAGGTATTTATGCACATATAGTGTTGCAACTGCACTTCAAGATCATCTTTGCAATTAGCCAAAAAATCCTCAACATTGTGGAGGTGGGCATACTCACGTCCCAGTGCCTTTTTGATATGACCATATGCATCAATTCGGGGTCGAGCTGTATATTGTCGGAAGTGGTATTCGGCCAACTTCCTCTCTGAGTATCCGGCACATTGGGAGGTATGAATTTTATACATTCCTTGTCCGAGCTCGATGGGGTAAGGTGTACCCACCAGATTCTTGTTGTTCAGGATATTATGAATGTGTCGTAGTTGCCAAGTCAGCTCTAGCAGTATAATCTTGTCATTGGGGTACCAAGGCAGCTTGTTTGGTCTTTCCATGAATCCCTGGGCATGGATGTAAGTGAACTTTGGAAATTGTATATATAGGAAGGCATATTTCCTGAGGAGGGCCTCGACACTGTGGGAAACCCTTCTCTAAAAGTCACCTCCTAGAGACCAAATGATGTAGGCGATGAATGCATCATTCACCCTACAATAATCTCTCTTGAAGTTTCAGAACTATAGTTGAGGATATTTATCATAAGGCTTGAGCTCTTCTCCCGATGCCTCACTGGGTACTACAATCAATCCATGATAATGCCACCGATTGGCGAGGGATTACACCAAGTAGGATGTCATGAAGAACTTGGAGGTTTTCTTCACATTTGTAAACTGTTCATGGAAGAAATCACTGATTATCTTCCCCCAATAAAAGACAGTGTCGTCACCACAGAGAATTTGCTCCACAAAGTATAACATCCATTCTTGGAAGAAGGTTGTAGCAGGAAGACCCATTACTCAGCTTAGCAAGGTCATGAGGTCGTGGTAATCCTCCAAGAAATCACTATGAAAAATATCATGAGGGAGCTTTCTGACACTACCCCGCTTGTCCTTTAACCAGTACTGATTGATTAGTTTCTTGCATTTCAAAGGATCTTTCTCCCATAATGCCTTGCATTCTTCTATGGTGGGGGTCTCCATGCTCTTGAAGGTAGGAATGTGGAAATTTTTCGTTATACCAGGCAAAGACATATCTGTAAGGATATTCCCATCTCGGTCCACTATAGTTCTAGTCTCAGGTTGATATGCCTCTACGCAGGCCATTAGCAATTATGGGGCCACCAAGGCCAGTAGGAAGCCTGCATCTTTGGCAATTCTGCTGCTCCTTATCAATCTTGAATTTTTTGTTTTGGGATTCACCTTGACTCTCTATGTAAACTCATCAATATCGACTTGATCGATATTGGTATCCATGACATCTCTCCAAAGAGTGGTGACTCTAGATTGTAAGGGCGCCCCTTGAAACTTGTACCTCATCTAATCCTTATCCTCTTTGCCTCAAGGTGCCTTGGCTATTCCTTTCCCCTTTTCCTAGAATGGACCAGAAGCTTCCACGCCAGATACCATAAATCCTGCAGAAAAGACATGAATTAGCAACATTATTATGGGAAAGAGGCCTTAGACAAGTCCCTACACACTGAGGTTAGATCCACAATCTTAATTCATATTTGATAATCATCTAACATTTGATAGAATATCATTAGAAAACAAGGCAAGTGACTCGGTCTTCTAGGGTCAGAGTTCCCTTGGCAGAATGTTGTTTGGAAGGGAAAATGAGGTATGGGACTCCTAGAGGAATTTACCAAAGTTAGCTTTGCCTAATCGAGGGTTGGCATGAAAGAAGACCTAATTTTAGCAAGTGGGTCGAAGTCCCTTTTGAATTTGGAGGTCATTTGAGCCCTCATTTAAGCATTCAGGTATCAACTGCAGGAAGGCCGCTCGAAACGACATAGGGAAGATGAAACTCTAGGTGTTGGATTCGGGAGCTCAGATTGCCGTTATTGAGAAGCAGTTTCAGGTTAGCCATTCAGAACGAAAAAATGTAGGCGGCAATCTGGGAGTGGAATTCTGGAAGGTAATCCCCAAGGACAAATTCAGGAGTTAGGAAATCCTAGTAGCAAACAAAGGGTCAGAACTCAAAGGACGGAAAGTCGCTCAAGTTTGGCCATTTGGAACAACGACATTGGAATGGGACCCTGAATACGAAATTCTAGAGTCCGAAGTCTAGAGGATGTTTGGATGGTAGTTCTTTGCTTAGATTTGATGCTCGACGAAAAGTGGGCCGGGGTCTAGGAGTCGGAAAGTCACTCTAGGACAACCATTTGAAATGGCAAAAGTGACACGAAATTCCAGAGGTTTGGGTCTGGATTGAGTTTGGACTTTGGTTCCTTCCTTGTAAATTTAAATGGACTTAATTCACCCGGGGTCCAAGATTTGGAAGGACGTTCGAGGCGGGTTGCCCAAAACGGTGAAGTTAAGAGGGAATTCTAGAAATGGAATCTCGAGGGTCGAAGTTCGATGACAGTTTATTCCTTGACCGATTTTCATTTTTTTAAAATTTTTTGGAACAGACTTCGCAAGCCCGGGATCCGAGGGTCGGAAAGTCGCTCGGGGAAGGCCGTTTTAAATGGCGAGGGCACAATGGAAACCTGCGAAGGGAAGTTTGGAGGCCGAGACCCGGGGCGAGCTTGGCCAGTGTCAATTTTTTGGAGTTTAAATTTTGTGTTTAGTGCGGATGACCATGGGAAGGTTCGGGCCCAGGAGATGCTAGCGACTATTCCGAAGAACAACAGCGATGGGGTTAAGCTCCGAGATTAAATCCTGATGATTCTATGCGGTATTCATGGATTTTAATTGGTGGGGTTTTAGGGGAAGGTACTAATCTACCAGATTTCAACTCATTTTTACATTTTTAACTTTGTTTTGACCCATAATTTCACAAAAAGGAGGACGAGGCGCGTGGAAGATGGACATACCTCGAAATCCCGAAGGATGTTTTTGAACACATGAAGAACAATGAAGCGAGAGCTAGGGCGTAGGGGTGGAAAATGGCGAATGTTGGGAAGCTCTCCAAATTTCTCAATCACTTCAGTCGCGTGAAAATGATAGTTCAAAATCCATTTTTATAGCCAAAACCACAATTAATATTGCAATTTAATGCTTTGTACAATGGTTAGAAAGTTTGGTGAGTTCAAATTTGTGGGGCAGTGGCAGGAGGATTGGGGTCTAGTGATTGGAGAGACATCTAGCTATGGTTGTTTTGAAACTTGCGCAACATTAAGTCACATGGCAGACAGGAACCCAAGGTCCAAGGTCTGGAAGGACATCGACCCTCCATTGCAAAGAACAACGAAATTCAGGTGGAATCCCAGAAATTGAAATATGGGATCTGGGGTCTAGGGTTTGGGAAGACGTCGGATGCTAGACGCCAGCAACAACAAAACCAAGAAGGAAACCTGAGGGTCCGGACCTGAAAGGGGCCACAGACGTCAAAAAGGAATTTTGACAAGGGAAACCCGAATTGACTTAAGATTTAGCATTTTTAAAGGGGGTCAAGCTTGGTCAAACTTAAGCTATGACTTTTGGGAATATGTTGACCCTTTAGGGCACAAAATGGGCATGCAAAATGAGGCAAAGCAAAAAGGGGCCCGATAAGAAAAAGAGGGAAGAGAGGGTCCCTATTCCGAATGGGGTGTGTGTGTAACAAGCACAACAAGAGGGAGGGTAACATTTACTGGGCAGGTGCATGAAGATGGGTAGCAATTTTGTGGCCAATTTTTTTTTAAAATTTGAAAACTCATACGTGAGTGCATTATAACATGCTTGCATTATGACATGTTAAAAGAAAAAAAAATATGTTGAATTCATTTTCATTTATGATTGTGTTTTTCTTGTTGCCCGTAGTAAAAAACCCCAGAATTACACGTTCACGTTCTAGGAGGAGCTTTTTTGTAAAAATATTCATCAACGGTTGTTGATTCATCACTAGGATGTCGCCAGGTCGACGAGGAGGTCAAAGAGGTAAGGATTTTTATTTTTATTTTGAATTTGTTAGTTTTAGGTTGTATTTGATATTTATTTTTTGAATTTATAGGAGATGTTAATCAACGTGGAAACTCTCCTCAAAATCCATAGCAAGAACAAAATCCTCAACAACAAAATCCTCAACCACAACAACAACCTCCTCCACCAATCCCTCAATACCCTCCTAGCACTCAACAAAATTTAATGGGTGAAATTGAGAACAATAAAAAATGAATTGAGGATTTAATCAGGAGGTTGAACGATCCAAATGGTTCAACTATAGAAAGAATGACCCTAGCAGCTTCACTGTAAGATATGTTAAAAAATGTAAATTCAATCAACAAAAAATTAACTGGTTGGTAGGATAGGAGGTAGGAGACTAGGGATTTTTACCAAGATAAATTATCATAAAAAGAATTAAAATATTTAAAAATTACAAAAGGTGATTTGTGTGCATTATTCACTGACCCATGGTCAAATGGAAATCGCTCCCTCAATACGAAGCGGTTTCCTATTCATTGGTCCCACCACTAAGAGATTAGGAAATATTTTTGGGATAGGTGGTACATGGTTTTTGATGACCCACAATGCAGCAATTGTGAAGTCCCACAGTATTTCCTCAAGAAAAGTCTATACGTTGATTTCATCTTGAACAAAATCCCAAATTATTTTGATGTGAGGGGCTTCCAGGGGAGAGGTGGGGTGTCGGCACAAGATAGACCCAATGCACAACTAGATCCTACATGGAAAGCGAGATGACCTCTCACTAGGCTTCCTCATGAGCACATCGTCATCCCTTCCATCACGAAGGAGAGTTTCAACGTAGAAACTCTGCAGGCCATCAAATCTTTGACACAGTGTCATCCAGGATGCTAGCTCTCTTCTACAACACCATCTAGGTGATTCTTCAACTGTGGGCTTCGATCCTATGTGTGTCAATATTGTCGGGTGACTGCGTATGTGTAGAATCATCATGGAAAAAATAGGCCCTTAACTGACGATGAAAATTCAGAAAATCAAAGTTAGGCAGCTTGACATAAAATTTTGAATAAGTTATCTATATTATTTCAAAAATATGTAAGAATAGAATTTGTAGCAAATTGAATGTAGTTTCTAAAATACTAGGTTTATTTTTAAAAAAATATATGTATTTGCTGAAAATTTGAAATTCCAATGCAGTAGTACTTAAATTTTAGGGAAAAAATAAGTAGGTGTTTGTCTGACCACCCTAATCACAATAAAATGATAATTTTTTTTACAATATTTTAGATATAAGTAGAGTACTCATGTCCCGATGTGATGCATATTTATTTGTATTTTATTTATAAGTAAATAATTAATTGTATGAATTTATCACATCTTTTAAACACTTTCCCAATCATTTCAACTTCCTAAATGCCTAATATTGCCTCTACAACTACCTTGACTCTTCATATTCCTCCACTTGGCACCTTTTTGCATTTTTATAACATTGATTGACAACTTTTGTTAAGATTCTGCAACTTTACAATTTATGCCCAACATGACTACCAAAGACCATTACAAACTAGAAAATAGCTATTTAAGCCTTATTACATCATGAAAATACCTATAGAACCTCAAAATCCTAAATTTTTCTCATGGAGGCATGCTCTTATAAAGGTACACTTGTACCACTTTTTCAAACAACTCACCACCTTTTCTATGCTACCACATTTTCCATACATGTCTACCAAAGCATTTCATCAAACTGTTCATTTCCTCACTACTATGGCTAAAAGATTAAAAAAGGTTCTTTTCGACAAACTATGGATGCCTGGAAAAATCTATCAAAGCATAATAGTAAGCAATAGCATAGACAAGGCAGTTAGTAGGCTGAAAAATACCTTGAAGAAATGTGGTCTCATGGTGATGGAATGCCATTCCATCACCATGAGACCACATTTCTTCGATGAATTTCTTCAAACAAATCACCACCTTTTCTATGATACCACATTTTCCATACATGTGTACCAAATAATTTTATCAAACTACTCACTTCCTTGCTGCTATGACTAAAAGCCTAAAATAGGTGCTTTCCAACAAACTATGGATGCTTGGAAAATTTTCTATCAAAGCATAATAGTAAGCAATAATACCATAGAGAAGGCAATGAACTATTTGAAAAAATGCCTAAAATAAATTCAATCTTATGGTGATGGAATGACATGATGTGTATTTTTTTGTAATGGCATTCCATCACCATGAGACCCCATTTCTTTGAGGCATTTTTTCAAATAGTTCACTACCTTCTCTATGCCACCACAGTTATCGTACATGTTTACGAAATAATTTTATCAAACGGTTCACCGGCTTGATGCTATGGGTAAAAGCCTAAAAAAAACATTCTTTCGAACAAGATATGGATAGGGAAAATAGTAAGCATGATAGTCAGAAATATATAGTTTAATAAGTACTCAAAATTATGTTTATTATCTCATACATTATAAGTCATAATGTGGATCACTATTGTAGTTTTTGTGATTGAATAATTTGTTATTTTATTTTCAGATGTTGCAAGTGGAAACACCTCTGAATGTGACGAAGGCAATGGAGATTGATGTTTCATCTACTATAGAATCATCGATGGCTTTGAAAAGGGAAATATGAGGCAAATTACTAAATTTTAATTTACATTTGTTGTTATAGATGTTAGTTAGTGAAAAAGATTACCATTATTGATTCGTAGTTTAATTTCTATTTGGATGGTTTATATAGGGCTTCAACACACCTCAACTTGGGGGTGCAAATATTTCCCTCATGGAGAGTGATCATCAGATGGCAGTAAGTGATTATTTTGTTAAATATATCATTTTTTATAATGTAATATCTATATATTAATGTCTTTACTTCTTATTGTAACAGATAAAACCTCACCAAGAACTAAACACTAGGAGGAGTAGTAGGAGCACTCCTCAAGTGCAACATAAATGAGTGACAAATGTATCGCCATCTGATCAACAAGAAAAAGGGAAAGAGTTTATTTCGAGAGCATGGAGAGCAATGACTTTTGATTCTAGAGCCCTTTATTGTATGCCTAGATGGTAGTTTTGTACATATTTTGTATTGGATATATTTGACATCGTATGCCTATATGGCATTCTCGTAAGCCTATATGGATAATTTATACCTATATTTCATACTTATATCAATATATATTGATGGATTCCTACATGGCTATGTGGTTAATACAAATATTTTTTATCGATGGTGTCCATATTTGCATTCTAAATTCATGGTTTGATAGATATGAGTTACGTGTATTCAAGTGTATACTTTATAACTTACGTGTATACTTTGTGACTTATGTGTGTTCCAATGTATACTTTGTGACTTACGTGTTTGTATGTGTATACCTTGTATTTGTGTAGATACTTTGTATTAATTTGTGTATACTATGTATTCGTGTGTATACTTCAAGGCTTACATGTTTTTGAGTACTTTTTCTTCCCTTATTCACATGTGCATGCTTGACTTATTCATGTGTATACTTATTAATTGGTTAGCCCTAGCATTGATCATTGTTGTCCTTCATGGTTTGTCTTGAATATTTATTAATTTATGCTAAAAAAATTTATGTAAAAGAAAAAAAAATGTTTTGAATTGGTATTGCATGAAATGATTCATAAAAAGATTTAAAATAGTATCCTTGATATTGGGTAAGTGCACCAATCTGTGACACAATTTTATTTTCGCTTTCTCTTCCAAGGAAACTATATACATGAAATAAAAATTTAAGTATAAGTTTACATTTACATATGGAAATTTACTTTCTTATACTTTAAGTTACATTACATGTATATAGGCAGGATGTTTGGGAGTGGTTTCAGATCTCTAGGAATTATAATGCAAATTCTAGTTTTTGGAAGATCTTAAAAATTTCAGACTTAATCAAATTTCAATAATCAAAAATTCAAATTTCAATAATCAGGAGGTCAAATTTTAGTAGTCAACAAGTTGTATCAAATTTCTCTCTCCTTCTCTCTACTCTCTATCTCTCCACTCCCTCTCTCTCCCTTGCTCCATCTCTCTCTCCCCTCTCTCTCTCTCTCTCTCTCACACACACACACCCCTCTATCTCCTCCCTACATTTGCCTCCCCCCTCCCCTCTCTCTCTCTTTACCTACCTCTCCCTCCATCACTTTGTATCACTTATGTCTCCCTCCATAACTCTTTCCCTCTCTACTCTCTATCTCTCCTCTCCCTCCCTCAACCTACATCTCTCTCTCACTCTTTATCCCTCTCTTCCCCCACTTTCTCTCTAACTCTCTCCTCTCTATCTCATAATTCTCTCTCCCTCCGTCTCACTCTCCTCTCTCTATCTCACCACTCTCTCTATATCTCTCTCTCTCACACACAAACCTCTATCTCCCTCGCTAACACTCCCTCCCTCCATCCTTCCCTCTCTACTTCTCTCTATCTCTCCTCTCCATCCCTCTCTCGACCTCACCCTCCCTCCACTTCTTTTTGGCTCTCCTCCCAATCTCTCTCACTATTTTCCCTCCCTCCCTCCCCCTCTTTCTCTCTCAATCAATCTTTTTTCTCTATCTCACCATTCTCTCTCTCACACTCACACACACACCTCTATCTCCCTACCTCTTTATCCCCTCTCTACTCTTTATCTCTCCTCTCACTTTCCCTCTCTATACATACCTCTCCCTCCATCACTCTCTCTCCATCCCTCTCTATCTCACTTATTCCTCCTTCCCTACCTCTTTCCCTCTCTACTCTCTATCTCTCCTCTCCCTTCCTCTACCTACCTCTCTCTCTATCTGTTCATACCTCTCTTTCTCTCTCACTCTCTCATCTTTATCTCACCATTATCTCTATCTCTACCTATCACCCCCTCCTCTCTAAATCACCATTCCGTCTCTCCCAGTTTCCCTCCTCTCTAAATCACCATTCTCTCTCTATCCCACTTTCCTTCATTCCCTCTCTATGTCTCACTTATCCCTTTCTACCTCTCCCTTCCTCCAACCTCCCTCTCTCTCTTTATCTCTATTTCTAATTCTCTCCTTACCTCTCTACTCTCCATCTCACCACTCTCACCATCTCACTCTCCCTCCTTCCCTCTCTCCCTCCTAACCATCCCTCTCTCCTTCCCTCTCTACCTACCTCTCACTCCACTACCTACCACTCTCTCCCTCACCCATATTTCTCTCTTACTCTCTCCTTCCTTCTCTACTCTATATCTCTCCCCCCTTTCCTCTCTAATCTATTTATCTCTCTCCCCCTTCCTCTGTCCCCTCATTTTCTCTCCTCTCACTCTCTCTCCCTCTCACACACACTCACCTCTATCTCCTCCTTTCCTCTCCCACCATCACTCCACTCTCCACTTCTCTCTATCTATCATCTCTCTCTATCTATCCTTCCCTCTATATTTATCTTTATCTCCCCTCTCCCTCTCTTTACCCACTTCTCCCTCCATCACTCTATATCTCAACCGTGTCTCCTCTCTCTCTCTCTCCCTCTCTCCCTCTCTCTCTCTCTCACACACACACACACACATCTCTATCTCCTCCCTACTTGTCCCTCGATCCCCTCTCTAATTCTCTCTATCTCTCCTCTCTCTACATCTCCTACCCTCTCTACCTATATTTATCTCCCCTATCCCTTTTTTTACCTACCTCTCCCTTCATCACTCTATATCTCACCTATGTTCCCATACCTACCTAGGGTTGAGGTATTAAGGGTCAAGGGTTGATAATTGAGGGTTGAGGGTTTAATTTTTAGGGTAGAGGGTTGAGGGTTGAGGGTTGAGGGTTGAGGTTTGAGGGTTGAGGGTTGAGGGTTGAGGGTTGAGGGTAGAGGATAGAGGGTAGAGGGTAGAGGGTAGAGGGTAGAGGGTTGAGGGTAGAGGGTAGAAGGTTTAAGGGTTTAGGGTTGAGGGTAGAGGGTTTAGGGTATAGGTTTAAGGGTATATGGTTGAAGGATTAGTGTTGAGGGTCTAATGTATAAGGTAGAGGGTATAAGGGTTCAAGGTTTAGGTTTTAAGGGTTGAGGATTAATGGATTAAGGGTTGAGGGTTGAGGATTGAGGGTTAAGGGTTTAATGGTTTAGGGTTTAAGGGTTGAGGTTCAAGAGTTTAAGGATGAGGGTAGATGGTTGAGGGTATAGGGTTGATGGATTAAGGTTCAAGTTCCAACATATAGGGTACAAGGTATAGGGGTTGAGGTTTTAGGGTTAAGGGTTTAGGATTGAAGGTAGAGGGTTGAGGGATGAGGGTTTAAGGGTTAATGGTTTAGGGATTAGGGTAGAGAGTTTAATTGGGTTTATGGGTTTAAGGGTTGAGGGATTAGGGTTGAGGGTATTGGTTGAGGGCAGAGGGTAGAGGGTTTAGAGGTTTAGGATTTAAGGGTTGAGGGTTGAAGGTTTAGGGTATAGGGTTGAGTGTTCAAGGTTTTAAGGGTTGAGGGATTAGGGAAGAGAAGGTGGGATGGAGGGAGGGAGAGATGGAGGGAGAGTCTTGAGAGAGAGAGGGATGAAGTAGGAGAGAGATAGAGGTTAGATGGTTAAGGGTAGAGGGTAGAGGTTTTAAGGGTTTAGGGTTTAAGGGTTAAGGTTTTAGGGGAGAGGGGAGAGGGGAGAGAGATAGAGGGAGTGAGTGAGTGAGAGATACCTAAGAGAGGGATAAGGGTAGAGGGGAGAGACATA
>CM021109.1:488508048-488521523 GCA_007115665.2 Sequoiadendron giganteum | reverse complement strand
GAGGAGGAGATACAAAAATAGAAAGAGACATAGGAATTTTGATAATGGGATCCTTTCATTTCACTAAATTGGAGGAAGGTGGAGGAATAGATAGAGGCATCAAAGGTTGAAATTCAAGAACAACCCCATGAGAATTATTCCCCTTTCCATAAAGGGTAGGTCGAGGGACCATGGACAAAACTATAATCTAAAAAACCTATGGCTTTGACTTCCACAACATGAGCACTTTTCTTTTCCTTGTGCTAGGTGTAACAAAAGGAATAGAATATTACACCAAAGGTTGGGAAGAAGAAGCATAAGGAACATAAGGAGAGGGGAAGGCCCAAGGGAAAGAGCATTCTTTTCCTTCCCCTTTGGAGGGGAAAAGGATGAAGCACATTGTTGTGCATGCAAGGAGGCCTTCAGAGAGATAGCCTAACTAGGTGGAGGAAAACCACCTTCTAACATCGAACCCCTAGTCTTATACCTAAAATAACCTCTATATAAAAGATCCCCTCTAGGAAGCAAGGGCTTGATCGAGGTGACTCAAAATTGGTCAAGGGAGAATCCCCCACATGCTACCAATGGTTTATACCCAATATCCTAGATAGTATGCACAATACCCTCATGGGGAAACTTTAAACACTTGTGGACTACTGGGGTGATTGCATTCATGGAGGTCACTCATGGAATTCCTAGCCTCACTCTGAACAAATCAAACTCAAGAATCACTACAAATGGGACTTCCAAGACCTTAGGTCCTACAAGGACTGATAGAGAAATATAGCCAATGATTGCAATAGATAACCCATCATGCATGTGAAGTGTAGTATTTGATTCCTCATAATTATCCTTATGTAAATTGTTAACAAAAAGAGTCTCTTCTATGATAACATTCACTCGACTCATGGGGTCGACTATAATTCTTGTTACAAAATTATCATTAACACAAGAGAAAGTGTATAATGGAGAAGGCTTCTTATTCAAAGGAAGATCATGTGAGGTGAATTTGAAATCAGGAATAACATTCACATGATCTAAATGAGGAATACGAGTAAATGAGATTACATTCACATACTCAGATGGGATTGGATCAGAAGGAGTGACCAAGTTAGTTGAATACAATGGAAATGGATCTATGTAGATATGTAGTTGGTTGTTAGGCTTCACTATAGATTTGTTTGAGTTATGCTTCTTACCATCGAGTTAGATTATGTTGTTATCAATGTGGTCTTAAATATCACATGATGAAGACGAACACATATCTTGGTATCATGACTTAAGACCCAATGATATTGATAAAAAAATTGTGTATCGTACCATTGAGGATAGAGCTCAAACAACAATCTAATATTTGGTAGAGTTATTATTCCATCTTTTAAAAAAAATTGCAGGACCTTACTATAAAGATTTTGATAATCTAGTTAATATATTTTTTTTTTTATCTACATAATTTTTATCAATGGGAGAAAATACCATGTTGCCACTACTTTGTTCTTTCTAGGACCACTAGAGACTCACATAGCTAATCAACCATCTTGATAAGAGTGTGAAGACAAATCCCCATACTATGCAACCACTTGTTGGTACTCATGTGGAGTGGCACACATATGCACAAATGATGAGTACTTTATCAATAAAAAATTATCTTGTAGTCCCTACTGTAAGTTTTTAATGAACACTCTCTACACATCAAAATATGGAAGCCCTTATAGGATATTAGAGAGAAAAGGGATTGACAATGAGCTGTAAAATTAGTCACCTTCTCGTGAGGCCCCTACCTACATTAGATGAGATCGAAAAACATGATATTTGGTACAATGTTAGGCTAAAACTGATAGACAAACTAACTTAAAAGTTGATCAAAAGACATAATTATTAGGCAAGGAGCAATACCATTCCATTTCAACATATTTAAGGGAATATGGGAATATTTTTGCTAGAAGTGCATCATGTTGAAATAAATCCATACACGTGGATTTAAAGGATGAGCTGTGATTCTATGAGTCCCCACAAACACTGTACTCAAACTTTGGAATTTGCACCCCTTGGAGGATGGGAGTGTTTAGAATAGAAATAGATAAAGGATTGCAATGACAAAAAGGTTGGAACCTTGGCTGAGCGGATGAGATAGCCATGTTCACCAATTGAGATTGCATTTTTCCCATGTTCTACAAGAGAGCATTAAGGACATGGTATGTCGATGAAGTGTGAATATAAAAACCACTTTTAGAAGCACCAACACCAACACTAACACTAGAATAATAGCAGTAACACAAACACCAACACCAACACTAGTAGTGGCACCAAAACCAACACCAACACCAACACCAAATTCAAAACCTTGAAAGCCCAAAGGAATCTGATTCACTTTGAAGATAGGAGTCTCCTTAGTTGCTAAGGTGGTAGCAGTATTGATGGAGGGACCCTTGTTAGCCATGTAAATAGACACTCCAAGTAGTGGGATATCAATTATTGGCCAACGATCTATGATTGGACATATTAGATATTATCCAAGATGGATGTGTAAGATGGGACATGGGTTTCCCTAATATTTTCTAAGCCACCAAGAAACTCTAATACCATTTTATATTTCATTAATAAATTCCTTAGACCATCGACAAGGGGGGAAAATTGGGTATAAGAATCTTCTTTCATCATGAATCTCACAAGCTCTTTAAAACTTTATTTCAAAGAGTGAACCTACTCCACAGGATCCCTAAGATGGGCTTCCTCCTCTAAGGAAGTGGAAGAGTTTGAGGGAGAGGTTGGAGGGGTGTGAACTACAACTTCATTGTGAGGTGAGGAATATCTATATGGAATCACTATAGAATATTCTTCAAAATATATACCAATTCGTGGAGGACTAAACCTTCTAGACCCCATATCTATGTTTTGATAGATTCTCCTCACTACAAATATAGAGGTAGTTGATTGGGTTGTGAATATCATAAAGAGTGTTGCAACACACTATTAGCTACATGTCTTAACACGAGAGAATAATTTTTTTGAGACAAAGACAAGGAGGAATAATGTTCACATTGAGTTCACAAAAATGTAATGGAGAGGATGTTGCAATATTTTTTCCCTTGGACTCCTTATGTTGTGCAACGTGATGCTTGGGTTCGTGACATGGCTTAATTGCCTCCTATGGATCTTGGATCTTCTATCAATTTAGCGGATGTATCAGTCATTAACAGGTTGATCTTTTGGTGCAATGAAAACTACTTCCAACAATTGGTATTAGAGCTAAGGTCATGGGTTTGAACCCCTCGCTTGCATTGGGGGGATTGTTGCAATATTTTTTCCCTTGGTCTCCTTTTTCTATGAAGCACAACACTTGTTTTGTGACATGGCTTAACCGCCTCCCATGTATCTTGGATCTTGTATAAATCTAGTATTTGTATCAAGCATTAATAAGTTGATCTTCTGGTTGAACAGTAGTTGTTTGTGCAATAGAGGATTCACTATTATTGAGTATTTAGGATAGGGAAGAGTCTATGGGGAGTGAATCTATCTCTCTATTACCTCAAGAAAAAAATATCAAGTGACAAGTGATGATTAAGAGAGTTTGTATAATGTTTATATTTGTTATGATTTTTTATGGAAAGGGAATTTCAAAAACTAGGTGAATAGACCTTGGAGGTCTTCAAAGACAAATAGATAGACTCTCGGATAGAGGATGAAAGTGTCGACCAAGGACAACTGTGTGGTGCATTGGAGTCTCTATGGCATGTTGGTGTCTTGTATGGACCAGAGATAGAGTCAACCACCAAAAACACTTAGAATTTTATAACTAATTGGAAGCTGAAGTTTGATAGTTTAACTAGACTAAATAGAATGCAAAAAATGTAGAAAATTGCAACAAGAAGAATACTAATTGACAAGTAAATGAACTGTTTAATAAAATGATAAGTAGTGTGAGGAAAGGAATAAAATCACAATAGGTCCATCTATGAAGCCTCTTGAAAGCTCCTCACAAACAACCTGCACACATAGAAATAGGAAAAGTGTTGGAGCTATTTTCAAGGCTTGAATTGGTCAAACCCTCGCTTTGATGTTTCCACCTCCATAGACAACAAAATAAACATTGAGGTAGAAAGATAGATAAAGAGATAACAAGACAAGAAATAATAACATGCAAGATAATACCATTCTATTAAATAAGAATAATAATTCTACGAAAGTAAATATTACCCTCCCTCCAAAGAGGTTAGAGAAGCTAAGAAGAAGATAAATGCCTTGAAATATTGAGAAAAATATGTAAGAACGTAGTGTAAGAGAGCTTGAACCAGCAAGAAAAGATGTAGAGTTGCAAGAAAAAAAAAAATGCTAAGAAGTGGGAATGAGGTTGCAAGAAGTGAATAGAATGAGAATGAGAGGGAAGAAAATGGTCAAATTGCATTTTAGACAGCCATTTTTGGGCATACTTTGTGCGCAGGCGGAAGTGTAACGTCTCAACGGCCACAAGATCAAGAATCTTGTCAAGATGTTCACGTGTCATGCACACATTTATGTGATGTGGAAGCACACCCAATAAAAATCCCCCACTGATGAAAAATGACAAGGCAAAGACGAAAATGAAGGCTAGGAAGGCGAATTTTCACATTATCGTCTCATTAAGCCAAACTAAAGGTTGATGTTATGTAAAATTGCATGAGGGTGAAATTTTATGACATAAAAAATTATAAATATAGGTTAAGAGATATTTTTAAATTAAAAGGGTCATGTTCTCTTTAGTTAACCCTATGTTAGCTTAGTTTTATGTCTTTGAAAAAATATTGAAATACAACATACACAAGGGCACAAATACCTTATATACATGAAATCTAGACATTCATAGAATGGTTTCTCTTTGATAATTAAATTTATTTAATGTATTTAATTACAAAAATCAATTTCTTTAAATACCAATACATAATAGATCACACAAACATTTATTAAGTTAGGTCCAAATAACTAGTGAAAAACGGTAAGAGTCAACAATTTGAATTTTAAAAGTTAGATCGTGGAGCAATCTTGAGTTGATCAATATCAAAATAAAGTGTCATGAGATTAACCTAGGATAAGGAACTAAAATCTTGGTATTAAGAGATAGTTTTAGAAAAAAAATGAGCAATCAAAGCATATATCAAATTGATAAAAGAAAGGTAATGTAAAAAATATGAATCAAGTCATTGAAAGAATTAACTAGTAAAATAAATTCTAAAATAGTTACTAAGTAATGCATTCTCATCTATATACTAATAATTATCAAGAAAGAATTATCTAACATGTAAGAAATTATCCATAGTGTTAGGACTAGATGACTAGGTCTTTTTGTACACCTTGAAAGTCCTATGAAGAAAATATTCAAGAGTGGGAGGGTGTGAGTTATATTAACATGCATGGAAAAACCCTAATCAAAGCATGCCAACATACGAAAGAAAGGTATACCCAAAACCCTAGGAAAATTAAAATAAAATGAAGGTCACATCCTAAGATAAAACCCTATAGAGTGTAAGAGAATCCCACGTCCCCCACTAATGTAAGGGAATAAAATCTATTTTTTACAAATTAAGGCCAACTAAATAAACGTGAATGATATTCACACAACTAGCTCATATTTATTTAAAGAGGAAAGTTTTGTTAAACTAAAGTGTTAATTTTAGAAACAAAATTAAAATGGATAGGGTGCTTAGCTTTGAAAAATGATGAATAGACAATAGTGTCATAGTGTGATGGTTAATTTGGTGTGGTTTTGTTCTTTGCATCAAGGTTCAAACCCCATTGGGGTGTTATTGTTGATATTTTATATTGGGGATGAGGTCCTCCATTTGTGACCTCATTGCTTCATAGCTCTAGGTAAAAAGTGTTTACCCCTTTAAAACTAGCAATTGCACCTTGGTGTGCAATGGGTACGCCGAAGAGGTGTGGAATGTCAATTAGGAAAAAAAATTGGTTTATTTTTTGCATGCATTTGTGTAGTACATGAGATCAGGTAATAGATCAATTTTAAAATAATATTGTTTATATATTATTATTAGTATTATTATATTATTAATTTTATTTTATATTTTTATTATATATAAAAATATAATTATATATATTTTATTTTATTTTATGTATTAACTGTTATATTCACCACATACTTTCTAACATATTAACATATATATAGTTTTCTTTTTCCTAATTTATCCAAAGATCAATTAAACTATGAGATGTTTTATAAAATATTATAATTTGATTTATATAGAAAAATATTAATTAGTAATTATAATAATTTCATATTTATATATAATATTTTGTATTTAGAATATAATATATAATAGTAATAATATAATCTATATATATTATTATATATAATGATTAATATAATTATATTGTATATAATTTAATTTGTATTAGGTGGTGGGCCTAGTTCTATTGGCTAAAGCATCTAGCAAAAAATCACCGGGTTTAATGTCCTCACCATCCCAAAAAAAAATCATGTGAAAAAAGTTAAAAAAAAATTGTATTATATAAAATATTAATTATATTTTATATTAAATAAAAATATAATAATTATTAAATAATTTTGTTGAAGAATATAATATATAATAATAATAATAAATAATATAATTATATATTTATAAAAAAAATTATTATATAAAATTTACATTCTATATTAATTATGCTAATATATACTTAATATGTAGAGTAATTTTCATTTTAATAAACATACTCTAAAACCCTCGAGGAAACCTTATTTTTAGGCTACAACTTGCCAAATTGGAGGAGTCAATACCAGCGAGGAAGAGTTTGGAGGAGCGGCAACAACAATAAAAAAATGACATAAATAAAAATACACTCACGTGGTTGTAAAAAGTAAAAGAATAAAATGGTGGCAGCCATAACGTATGATAATCAAACATCAAACAATGAAAAAATAAAATAAAAATGGTCAAAAACATTCAACGGGCCAGATTTAAATAACTGTATTGCCTTTAGATGTTAATCGTTGATAGTACACATTGGGTCGGCAATTTCCAAATAGGATACACCTTTGACGTAAAAATAATGATGAATAATTAATGTTAATGTCCTATAAAATTTAATTATTCAAACATAAACATTTAATACTCTTGGATTGATGAATAAAACCTTGTTAGAACAAGATTATAATTCATTGTGAATCAAATTTACCATCTCAAAATTAAACTTAAGCACCATGGAATTGATCATTTTTATGGGGCTGATTTGTAACTTGTAAGAATGACCTATCAAAATATAAAACTCTGAAAATAATTTCACCATGACCTCTAGTATTTGAATGCTTGCAATGATAGGAGATACTTAAAAGTACCTATAGGAAATTTACCATAACACACTTGAGTCATGTTCACCTAGGCCAAGCCATATTTTGGATCAAATTTATGAATCAAGTGATTAATCAAAGATAATATTCTCAATCATGTAGATAGCCTAGATGATTTTAAGTGGATTTATATTATTTTGTCCTCTATTCACAATTAATTTTTTAGATTCATTTTATTATTGTTATGTATGATTTTTTTCTATTAGTTTTAACTACATTTATCATAAAAAAAAAATAGGTGAAAATAGTCACACCTTGAATTCTAGGCAATATGAACTCTCAAACATAAACAACATCAAGAATGGGTCCCTAGCTAGTAAGAGTATCATTCCCAACATATTCCTCAATAATTCACACTTCTTCAAATGACTAACTAGTAGTCCTAGGAGGAGAATTAACTAGAGTGTTCAGCGAGGAAATTCACGACTATTTGGCCATAGAGGAGCTCCTCTATTGTGGTACTAGTGACAAGTTGAATTCTAGTAGAAATAATAATATTAGCCATGAGAATTTTGGCAACTAGATTGACCTTGTAAAGTACATCTATCATTCCCATGACTATTGTACCTTATACCACATCAACACCCTCATAGAGGGGATTGACCCTTGCTAGAAAGAGAAGGTGAGGTTGGTAGTACTTTGGCAACTAGTTAATGCACTTTTCCCTAGTGATCAAGAAACACCTAGAACTTCAAGTACAAGTTTATTAGCTCTTGCACTTGTATAGATACATTAACATATTGGAACATATCAACGATTAAAAACACATGGAGATATTAGTGTCAACAACAAATCTAAAAAATTAGTATAATTTATTGAAAGAATGAAGAAGAAACCCTTTAATGTGATGGCATTGATGTCAACATTGATTGTTGATATTTACTCTAACCCGATAAGTAGAATGAAGATATCCTTTAATCTGCTATTTTGGTCCGCAACTGCTTATGTAATAAGATCTTCTTATGATGTGATAATATGTTGTTCCTAACTATTATGTGCATCTACATTCAAGATTTCATCTTATTTGGATATACAGTTTGAAAGTTATAAGTGACATTAGCTTGACATTCAATTTTGGCTTTATATAGTGTAAATGGGTATGAGTAATCTGGTTTGTGTTCCTCTGGTGTTATGAGTTAGAATTTGCAACCTTGGGAGATTGTTTATAGGTTTTAGTACATTATATATTCTAGGTGGTGTGTGGTTATATGATCAGATGGATCATTGGTGATAGATTAATTAGCATATTTTGTGATTAGGTCTAATTCCTAGCCGACCTAATGCTTGATATATGTTGTGAAGATTAACTATGTCGTGTGGATGTTAATGAGATCTATTTTAGATCCATGTTGACATAAATTAAGTGTTGCACATTTGGTTTGAGTGTGAAGATGTTTTTTATTCAAGTATGGGGCTGACAAGGCAATTTTGATTTAATATAGGGCTACATATAATTAGGATGACCAAATTGATGTATTCGGATGTATTGGGAATATATGAAAGAATTTTTTTACATTGTAGAATAAAGATGAGAAGTAATGAGATGCAAATTTTACATGTACATGACTAGATCTATAGTATAATTGTTGTGAGTATTGAATGACTGTAAAGAAAAATATATTTTGTATTTAGAGCTTCAAAGGAACTAAATTCAGCATAAGGAAAGTGCATTTTGTATCAATTCACATCCTGGTTATGTGGCTATTTATGTTTTGTATATATCTTTGGCTATGAGCCTTATTGGACACTATGTCCTGGCAGTGAGCCTTCGTAATATCTTATATATAATATATTGTGAGCCAATCCTCACCGTGGTTTTTCCTTTTTTGGGTTTTCTACGTAAGAAATTATAGTGTTCATGTGTCATGCAATCTTGTGATTATTTCATTCCTTCATTTTTTGTTATAGTTATATATGTTTTCTTAACTGGATGGATTATGATCAAATGGTTTTATGGAATAATGATTAACCCCCCCTCTCAGTATTTCAAGTGTTAAACAAAATTCCTATATTTTCAAATGTTGAATAAAATTTATATTTTGAAAGCATGTCATCTAGGTGAAATTAGTAGGGATTTTGAGCCAATATCTTAGGAGAATGATATGACAAGAGAAGATATCAAATTTAAAAGACTTAAAAAAATCATGAAACCAATTCTAAGCAACTTGAGTTCTAAGAAAAAACCAAAAGAAATGGCTAAGTATTTTGAGATACCCACAAATCAAGGAACATAGATTGAAGACTCCCAAGTGAATCAATCTAAAAATAATAATTAATAATTTAATAATTCTACATATTAACATTCCAAGACACTTATATTTCATACATTTATGTTTAAACTTGTATTTCATACATTTCATACAATAGTTTGAACACATTTTTTTAGATAGATGTGTCAACACTCTATTTCTCATTAAATACACTTTGATTGTATCAAGAATATTTTCATACAATTCTAATTTTGTGAGGACTTTTAACATTCTTAATTTTTAATATGTTGATATCCTCTAAATCATTTTTAATTTTTTTTTAAAGTCAACGAGCTCATGGTTTATTGGTGAAGTTGAATAGTTTTGAAAGAGCCCACCATGGATCAAGTCATGTTAAGTGCAAGGCCCCAAGCCCTAACATCATAAGAGATGAGACCAAAATTATGTTGTGGGTGATTTTGACAGAATGTATACCCCTTAGTTTTTCACTCAAGAGATTTCATCCTATGACTTGTGCTCTCATATCATTGTAACTAAAACAAATATAGGTTTGATATAAAAATCCTAAATATTTGATTTTGGTTACTTCATTAAGTGTAAAATTAAATAGGCTTATTGGGTGACTTTGGTAGAATGGATTCCCCTTAATTAAAGAGATTTCATCCTATGACTCGTGCTCCCATATCATTGTAACTAAAACAAATATAGATTTGACATAAAAACCCTAAATATTTGATTTTCGTTACTTCATAAAGTGTAAAATTAAATAGGCTTATCGAAATTTACCATTATCGAGGAGACAAAATTGGCTTAAAAAACCACCCCTTTTCATGAAGTCTATAATAGCGGAAAAGAACCCGACCTCACTTTGAAAACCTTGCAGCCTTGCCTTCAAGAGGTCAATTTGTACCTCTAATTGTTATAAATGTCCTTCAATGAGAGCCTAGAAGTATGAATTAGGATTATAATATCACATTATATCATATAAAAAACAAAACCACCATAAACTTGAATGCCATTTAAAACATGCATGATAAATATTCATCATTGAAAATTGAATTGTGGTAGCTTGATATACATAGTCTATTGATGACAGGGTTCAATTTGTATGATTTTGAAAAAAGAAGCCAACTGAGTAGACTTATCAGCATTCTTTAGAAATCATAAGAATTTTTGGGTTCGGTTCATTTTGGGTTTATTAGTACAAAAAACATGCAATTGTTTTTTATATATGCAGCCTAGAAGTATGAATTAGGATTATAATATCACATAATATCATATAAAAAACAAAACCACCATAAATTTGAATGTCATTTAAAACATGCATGATAAATATTCGTCTTCGAAACTTGAATTGTGGTAGCTTGATATACATAGTCTATTGATGATAGGGTTCAATTTGTATGATTTTGAAAAAAGAAGCCAATTGAGTAGAGTTATCAGCATTATTTAGAAATCATAAGAATTTTTTTAGTACACTAGCCATTTTGATGTCTTCTTGTAGTCTCAAACATTATTTTGTATCATTGTTACATTGGTCTCGAGAGTGGTAGCTTAATACAGCTCCACAATACAAAATCTGGTTTACCTGTGCAATGTAACAGTGACATAGGCAGATTTTTCTTTGAGAGAACCAAAGGGTGACTGCACAATTGAAGTGTATAAAAACATAACTTTTTGTAATAGGGTAAGTGCACCAATCTGTGACACAATTTTGGCTCTTAAGATGCCACTTTTTTTTTCTGAAATCAGCAAAATCTGATTTGCACGAGAAAATGAAGATAGTTACGCTCAAAATTTCAAGATGCGGCAAGAACAAAAGTTGAAGTGCTTTGAGTCTAGTTTCTAAGCTACTATTTTTTTATTAAATTAATGAGGATTAAGGGTCTCAAAAAGGGGGCAAACAGGTCCTTTTTATTAAAAAAAATAGCATAGCGCTTGAGGGCTCCCCTTTTTGGTTAACTTTTTCTTAGAATTTCAAAAATCACAATAGTGAGAAATTAGCTAACACCATGTAGTTTATCCTCCTTCTTCGGATTATTTTTTTGATGAATATATAATATTTTATGAATTTTAAAATTGGACACATCCTAAAAAGCTAAAATTTGAGCATGCTCCCCCCCAATTTTTTTGCAAACTAATTGAAAATTGATTTTTTTTTTCATCATGTGGAAAATGGAGTCTAGTTTCAAAAAATGTAATTTTTTTCATGTTCCGATGAATGTGTAAAAATCTATCCTAAACCTAGCACATGTTGATTTCTGACCAAAAATAAAGGCATTTACAATAGAAGCCATGGATCAAAACCCTAACTAAATCAAAATGAATTTTTTTATATATATTTAGATAGCTAAAAGAGAGGTTAACACAATCATGGTTTTTTTATAAACTTTCATTGAAATACGTGAAAATATGAGAAAATTTGGCAAATCCTATTAATTAACACGTCCAAAGCAAGCCATTTGGTGAGCACCAAATGACTCATCACATTTGGTGAGCGCCAAATGACTCATCACATTTGTTGTGTGCCAAATGTGATGAGTCATTTGGCATGCACCAAATATGATGATTCATTTGGCATGCACCAAATGTGATGAGTCATTTGGCAAGCGCCAAATGGCCAGCTTTGCACAGAACTAGATTTTCACTTTCTCTATCAAGGAAACTATATACATGAAATAAACATTTACGTATAAGTTGATATTTAGATATGGACATTTAATTTCTTATACTTCAAGTTATATTTAATGTATATATAAGCAGGATGTTTGAGAGTGGTTTCATATCTCTAAGAGTTATAATGCAAATTCTAGTTTTTGGAAGATCTTAAAAATTTCAAACTTAGTCAAATTTCAATAATCAACATGTCAAATTTTGGTACTCAGGAGGTCAAATTTTATCTTTGTCTCTTTATCTCACTTCTCTCTCCTTCCCTCCCTCCCTCTCTAATTTTATCTATCTCCCTCTCTCTCTCCTTCCCCTTCTACTTCTCTCTATCTCACCTCTCTTTCTCCCCCCCTCTCTCTCCATCTCTCTTCCTTTCACCCACCTTTTCTCTCTACTTCCCTCTATCTAACCTATCCCTATATACATCTTTATCTCTCCCCCTCCTTCCCTCTCAATCTCTCCACCTTCCTCCTTATCTCTCTACTTTTAACCTCCATCACACATCTCTATCACCTATCTCACTTCTCTCTTTCCCCTTCCCTCTCTACTCTCTTTATCTCTATCTCACCCCTCTCTCCCTACCTATCCATCCCTCCTCTCTCTTATCTCTCTCACCTCTCTCTCTCCATCCCTACCTCTTCCTCCCTCTCTCCTTCCCTCTATACTTCTATTTAGCTCCTCCTCCCTCTATCTACCTAGACCTCTCTCTATTTTTGTCTCACCTCTCTCTCCATCCCTACGTCTCCCTATATCTCTCCTTTCATAACTACTTCTCTCTACCTAGTTTTCCCTCTATACCTATTTCTCTCTCCCTCCTTGCCTCCTCTCTCTCAATATCTCCACCTTCTTCCACTCTCTAATTTTCTCTTCATCACCTCTCTATCTCTCTCCTCCCTCTCTACTCTCTCTATCTCTCCCTCCCTCCCCCTCTTTCTATCTCTCCTCTCTCCCTCCCCCTCTTTCTATCTCTCTTTTCCCTCTCTCTACCTATATCTCTCTCCTTCTATCTATCTCAACTATCCATCTTTGCCTATCCCTCCCTCCTCTCTCTTTTCCACCAAAATTCACTCTACATCTCTCTGTCTAGCCTACCCCTATATACCTATTTTTACCTCCCTCTCTCTTTCCCTCTCTCAATCTATCTACCTTCCTCATTACACCTCTACTTCTCTCTATCACCTCTCTCTCTCTCCCCCTTCCCTCTTTACTTTCGTTCTCTCTATCTCACCTCTCTCTCCTTAAATATACATCCCTCCCTCCTCTCTCTCTATCTCACCTATCTC
>CM021109.1:488480505-488507948 GCA_007115665.2 Sequoiadendron giganteum | reverse complement strand
TAATGAAGGTCATTAGCCTAATTAGTACCTTGGTCAACTCTCCCCATCCCCCAAGGAATTTTAAATTCCTTTTTATTCATCCAAGGCTCTTCTCTTCCCCATGCAAGTTCTAGAAGACTTGAATTGTCATTTTACATATACCCAAGACTTCTAGAACCTTGGACTTGTCACATCATTCACATGTGGAAAATCCCCTGATTTTTGGAAACCCTCTTTTATCCACTAGATTCTTCCAATCATTGTGAATTTTTAATTCACTTTTATTTCTCCAAGGAATCTTCTCATCCCCCAAGGTACCTACAAGGTACTTTTCATTCTTCCACCTCATGTACCTCTCTTCCACCTCACTCCCACATCATCTCACCCTAGGCCATCTCACATTCCACATGTCAAGATGTGAGGGCTTGTGAGTCCTCAACTCACCATAGTCCTTCATCTTGGCTTTGTTGGATCAATCTCAACCATTGAACTCTCTAGAGAATTCAAAATTTTCTATAAAGACCCCCTCATTTCTCTCATTTTAAAGAATCAAGTCATTTGCTACCAAACTCTTGCCAAATTATCATTTGCAGCATTTTAGCATCTCCATAGAATTTTTCAACAATCCATCTTACATCTTGCATCCATTTAACTGCATAACCATCCAAGGAGCACACAAGACATCCAAAGATTAAGGGCCAACCAAGGAAGAAGCAACATGAAGGTATAATCAAACTCAATCTATTTCATCTTGCTTTCATTTTATCAATTCCTTAGGCTAATCATTGAGGTGTCCTCTTTTGTGTTATTTCTTGTTATTGCATCATTAGTTATTTAGCATCTTACATTAGGAACATAAAATTTTAGGAGATCACACCTAGATATTTACTTGGCAGCTGATCTTGTTGAAAGCCAAAAAGCTTAACAATGGATTTCTCAATTAAAGGTTTGGTATTAAACAAGTAAATCTTAGATTTTTCTTCATTTAATTTTTGACCCGAGACACTAGTATATTTATCCAAAAGATATTTTATATTTTTATCTTCTGAAAGAATAGCTTTACCAAAAATAAATGTGTCATCAACAAACAAGGAATGATTTATTGATATATTAGCATTTGGAAATGAAACTCCTTTAATTTTCCCTTGAGAATTTGCTGAGATGAATGATCCACTCAATGCTTTAGCCAAAATGATAAATAATAATGGAGACAAAGGATCACCTTGGCGAACACCTTGTGAGGAATTAAAAAATCCCATAGCTGAACCATTTAGCAACACATAAAATCTTGCTCCTAAAATGCAAGCCATTATCCATTTACACCATTTAGGAGAAAAATTGAAGTTCAAAAGCACTTTATTTAAGAAAAACCAATCAACCCTATCATATGCTTTTTGCATATCGAGCTTAATTATCATAGATGATAATTTATTTAATGCTATCATGTGTAGAGTTTCATGAGCCACAATTGCTCCTTTCAGAGTTTCTCTACCACGGACAAAACCACCTTTCTCTTCTGAAATTATTGAGGAAATCAGAGGATGAAGTCAAACATAAATGGCTTTTGTGAAAATTTTATAAATTGTATTACAAAGTGAGATAGGCCTAGAATCTAAGAAATATTTAGGTGCTTGGATTTTAGGGATGATAGTTATATTTGTGACATTGAATTTTTTTAACATACCCCCAAATTTTCTTGACTACTCCAAAGCAATTAAAATGTCAAAGCCAATGAAATCCTAACATTTTTGATTAAAAAATAGTTGTGAAACCATCTGGACCTAAAGATTTCATTGGAGACATTGAAAAAACAACCTCTTTTAGTTCTTGAAGAGAGAAAGGAGCAAGCAACCTAATATTGTCTTCAGGAGATACTAGGGAGGGAATATGTTGTAAGAGCTCCTCTTTTTCAGCAGCTAAATTCTCATTATTATTAACACTCGAAGTAAAAAGATTAGAAAAAAAATTGACCACTTCATCCTGAATGTCTTTCTCTTTAATAAGAGTAGAGCCTGAAGTGCTATCTTGAATTGAAAAATATTGAGGCTTTGGATTTTTTGGTTTGAGCTGAAAGATGGAAAAATTTGGTGTTCTTGTCACCATCTTTCAACTAAAGTTCCTGATATTTCTGTCTCCAATATACCTCCTCACGAGATAGTAATTCTTTCCAATCCAAATTCAATTTCCTTTGTTCTTCAAATGATGAATTATCAAGACCTTTTGCATGATTTTTTCATTAATCTCAACTAACTTTTTATACACCAAGTCTTTCTGGGAGAAAACATTCTTGAAAACTAATAGATTCCAAGTTTTTAGATTCTTCTTGACATGATCCAATTTTTTTCTTAGTTGAAACATTTTTGACCCTTGTACAAAGGGAACATGTTGCCACCATTGATTTAAACAACTAATTAGATCAGGATGCCTAAGCCACATATACTCAAATTTAAAAGATGAATGAGACTTTGATTTGATTGTTTTACCAGAGATGAGAAGTGAAATAGTAAAATGATCAGAAGCTACCAAAGGAAGAATTTCTGAAGAAAAAGAGTGATCCGGAATGATCCAATTCAAAGAGATTAAGAATCTATCTAATCTTTTCACAATTTGCAAGAAATTTTTCCTTCTGTTGGTCCAAGTGTAGATACCATTTAATGGTATTACATCCACCAAAGCATTATCATCAATGAATGATGAAAAATCAGACATTACAACTTTGGGAGGACTAATTCCTCCTTTTTTTTCCATGTCATTAGCGATAGCATTAAAATATTCAGCTAGAACACATTTTTCCTGGCCAATCAAATATATATTTGAATTGAGAGTATCCACAATATTTTTTTTGTAGTGGTGCTAGTTGGACCATATACACTCAAAAGCCAAAATGTAAGCTCAAAGTGAGTGACATGCATTAACTGCCAATTATGCTAAGAAGAAATATTAGAAATTCTAATTAACTTAGAAGTCCAAAAAGTTATCAGACCTCCCGAAACACCTTGAGAAGGTGAATGGGTCGCTTCCCAATTGTGCCATTTTTTCCTGATTGCTAAAAAATATTCCTCGGAAGTTTTTGTTTCTTGTAAACAAATTATATCAGCCCTTGAATCATCCAACTGATGCTTCACTTGATACTTTTTGTCAGAGGCATTTAAGCCTCTGACATTCCAGGAAATAAGTTTCATTGTAATTTAGAAGAGAAACAAGCTCTCCTTGGCCTTTTTTATTTTGAGGAGAAACCTAGATTAACATCTAGAGTGGATTGAATCCTGCTGAAATTTCTTCTTGTAGCTTCATAGATAAAGAATTTCTTCCTCTTTTTGTAGGAGAATTTTTACTTCTAGGTGAGGAAAACTTTGATTGAGAAATAGAAAAAAATCATCCATAGGAAGATCTTCACCAAATGCATTTGAAGCACGCCGTCTATCAATTTCTCACCTACAGAGACTAAAGACTAATCAAAAAACTTCATCAGATCTTCTTCTGAAGGAAAATAATCATGAGAAATTTTTTTTCTCACTAAGGCTGGTGGATTTTGAGGAATAACAAAAAACCTTTGTTCAAAAATGCTAAGTTTACTATCACATTTATTTGTCAAACCCAAAGTTAACATGGAAGCACATTGATTTTCTTGAAGAAGACTATCAAAATTAATTTGCAGTGTTAAAATGTTTAAGGAATAAATAAAAATATTTATTGGAGACCGCAAAGAAATAATCCAACCTGAATCAACAAAGATGACAACCTGATTAAACAAAGAATGACACAAAACTTCCTTTCCTAGATCTCCTCCTGAAGAGAAAGATTTATTAGATACAAATTCTTGATCCAACAAGGCAATCTTATTAAAAGAAGAACCAGCTTGAAAGACCTTTGACTCCTCTTGAAGGAGAGAATTAAGATGACCTGAATGATAAAATGAAACCTTTTTTTATCCAACAAAGAAGGACCAGATGAAGAAAAGTTCAACAATCTTCCCAAGAAGGGATAAGTCAACCAATATCCTATCATTCGGGCCAAAAGGAATCATAATAGATGAAGGAGCTGGAACTGAAGATAAATTAACAGGTTTTGACTTGCAACCAGAGTTCTCATAACCAAGCTGCTGAAATTTTTTGATAGGATGAAGAGGAAAATGGCATAAAAATCACAAAAGCTTGGGATCTTCCAAAAATACCCGTTGATCCCACAAACCATGCACTATTTTAATTTGAACACTTGATGGAAAGAATTTTGAAACATCCATTAACACCGAAAACCTGACTGGTAAAGAAGGATTTGAAAAACAATCCAAATCTTGATTTAGAAAAATGTCCAGTTTATTACCAAGAATCTCAATGATGCTCAAATCTCTATATTCTAGAGGTAAACCTTGAAGCTAAATCCAAAAAGAAATAAATTTCACCTTGACTCAATTAGGGTTAAAATTTGGAGTCGTCAAAGTTGTAAAGAGGCCATTACCCTCACAAATCCAAGATTTTTTACAGTAAACAACATTTCTAGAATCTTTATTAGAGAAGATGACCACAAAAAAACCTTCCCCTTTATCTAAATAAAAACTTGGTTGGAACCAACCTAGGTATTAAACACCCAAGATTGTAAAAACTCAAGATTTGGGAGAAAATTCCAAAACTTACCAAAAAAGACATCCTTTAGATCTGAGATCTGTGGATCAAGCATGGAATGTGGCAATGTGACCTCAACACAATATGGACATTTCTTCAAGTTTTTTCCATTTGATTGTCGAGCCTTACCAAAATGTTCATGAGCAACAGAGCGTTCAAGAGGATAATGAATGCAAGAAGATTTACTGCCACAACCTAAAACAAATGGAGAAGGAACCAAAGGCTTAGAAAATAACTTTTTTGGGAAGCATTTCTACATAGGAAGGGTAATGGTGTTGGGAAATGTAAGATGGTTAAGTTTTGAAAATTTTGAATAGACAATGGGAATGGTATTCAGAGAATTGGTTAGAATAGGTTTCGGCTTTGGAATGAAGGGAGCTTTAGGGGAAGCAAGGGGCGAAAAATAGTTAGTCGCAATATTAGCTCACGAGTGAGTGGAGGAAGAAGACGAGGATGGTGATTCACAGATGTCAAAAAAAGGTTGTTTACCTTTGACTAGAGATTTCTTATGGTGAGCAGGCAACAAAGCATGAGAATATTTAACCCACTTTTCATTCCAAAAAAAATATCCAAGAGAACCTTTGAGATAGGAGCCTTGGCCACCAGAGAAGAACCTAGAACTGGAAAAATCAGCATTACCGAGACCACCAATAATGTTAGAGGAGCTAGAGCTAGAATGACTGCTATGAGAAGGACCTTCAAGAGGAACCAAGTGAGGAAAAAGGTTTCAAAACCTAGGTCGAGGACCAACATTACTGGATTCAATCTTTCAAAAAGAAAACCTTGTGTTTTCAAAACTAGGAGTAGAGCATAGATTCCTAGAGGAACCATAAGCCTCAAGAAGAGGTAGGAAGGAATCCTTAGAAGGAGCAGAAGCCACAGGAGGAGGTAGGTGGGAGACCCTAGATGAACCAAGAGGGCCCTCGGGAAGAATAGAACCTAGTAGAATTTTTGAAAATGGATAAAATCCATTTTTCACCTCTGCATCGTGCGGTCCCACTTTTCCATTTTTCTTTTCCTTTTTTCCCTCAATTTATTAAAAATACCCCTATTCCCTAAAAACTATGTCATGCAAATAAAATATTCCTTTCTTTCTTAAATTTTTCAATTGAACATAATTGCATGCAATTGATTATTTAAAATCATTAAATATACATTTTAATGTATATTCATGCAATATATATCACATATATAATTATATATATACTAACAATTCTATAAAACAATACATTATTTTATTCAAAATATATTTTTTTTCAATATTTAATTTCCAAAACATATATGTGTTGGAAGTGGATTCACTCTAAGATGGGGGGGGGGGGGTTAATTAGAGTGGAGTAATTTTAACTTTTAACTTTGAAGGCATAATGAAACTTTTACTCATTTAACCCAAAGTGACAGATTTGTTTAAGTAGGTGATCATTAACACTTTAGATCAGATTGACATGAGACTTGACTAACATTTACAGGCCATATTAAAAGCATCATATGATATTGTTCAATTAAAGCTTTATGAACAATATTTTTGTGCTTTATCAATAGAACTATAAAACTTCATAATATGCAACTTTGACTTGCTTTTGTCAAACTTTTGAGAATTCATATAATGAGCACGAAATGCAAAAGTTAATTCACTTTATGAAAGACATTTTGCATCAGATTTCCACAATCTAAATTTGCATAACAGACTTGAGCAAATTGACTTTAAACTTTTAGACAACCTTAAAGTATCAGAGCATTGACCAACTGAATGAGCACAATAACATAAATGACTGAAAGGATTATGCAAGATAAACATAAATCACACAAATGCGAGACACAAAAATTGTTGAGTGCAAAACCCTCTTGGGGTAGAAAAACCACTCCTAAACTACCTTACTGGCTTAATTTCAAAAACCATTGCTTACAATGCCTTATAGGATAATTTATGAGCACCAACTCAAGGAGCACCATCCCCTCATTTAGAGACACCAATCTCAAGGAGACCCAACCCCTCATTTAGAGACACCAATCTCAAGGAGCACCAACCCCTTTACTGTTTTAGTAAATCATACAATAATAGAGGATCTCTCTATTTCTCTTTTATCTATCAAGTGCCTCTTGATAGGAAATAACTAAAATCCTCAAAGTTCCAAAATGAACCGTCAAAATTTCAGGCATTGTCAAGCCTTAAGTCATCTTGATTATCAACTCATATTTTAGATTGTAAATCTCAGAGCTCAACATTTTTCAATATAGTCACTGTGATGTACTCTCACAAGTTTTTCCCTTTTTGTTTCATACATTTTCATTTTTCTTCATCACTCTGTCAATTAATTATGTCTTTTCTGTTTTCCTCCTCTTTTCATAGATCTTCACTTAAAGATGGCTAACCTCGATTTTCCTCTTTTTGTTTTTTCTTTATATTAGAGCTCTAATCTCTTTGTTTTCATTTGATTACAAATTTCATCATTACAATCAAGGAAGGTTGCAATAGTTGCTCGTTTTTCTATTTCAAAGAATAAAACAAAGATGATTATCAGGTTACCAAACTTCAATTTACCAACAATTCCATGTGTTGTAATGTCCATGTGTGAAAGATCAATATGAAGAAGTTCTTCTGACAGGAATATCCAAGCATTATGCAAATATAGAAGGCAGACTGAAACCTGCTCTCTCAAGCAACCTACACAAGCAGTGCTAAAAAAAAAACAACATAAGATCTATAATAAACCAAATCTTCAACTACCATTTAGAAGCAAACACATATCCCTTATTAGCCTTATCAAAGAAGGTAATAGTTCTGTAAAGATAAAATAGATGAATATCTGTGAAGACCAAAAAAAACAATTTCCATAAACAATTTACCAAAACTGTAGAGTAGTTGAGCAACCCGAGCCACATTGCTATTTTGAGTATTCACCCAATGCCAAGAACCTAAAAAGAGAAATGACCATGGTGATGGTCTTTCAAGCTTCTACATTCTCTATGGAAGAGTTACAGAAAAAGACAGTCGAATTCACAGTGAAACAACCAAGAGAGAGATTCCATGGAGGCTAAAAGATTAGGGTTCCAAACCCTCGAACAATGAAGCATAAAGATTTTCCCTACTTTCCACATGAAATCCTTTGCATAATATGATAGCATTTGGAGTCCAAGAGGACAAAAATTAATAAATCAAAACTGCACAATACACTTTGAAATCCACAGAAAGATCCACGACTTGCATGTCGATAGGAATAAATTGATATTTGTTTCCTTACTGCACAATTGTGGCCACCCTTCAGACTACCCATGGTACAACCGTAGCTAACACTAACTGTTACCGTATCATTTACCGCCCAACCACGGTCTCGCTTTGGACTACCCACAGTACAGCGATAGCCCCTTGTAAACCGCTAATTGTTTCCACCGCACAACTACGGTTACCTCTCTAGCTACCAATGGTATAGTGGTAGCTATTGTGCATGCCGCTAGCCACTTCGTCACACTACCACAGTTACCCTTCTGGCTACCCGCGGTATAGAAGTAGCTACTGTGCATGCCACTAGCCACTTCACCACACTACCGCAGTTACCCTTTTGGCTACCTACGATATAGCGGTAGTTGCTATGCATACCGCTAACCTCTTTCACCACATTACCGTGGTTGCTTTGTTAACAGTCTGTAGTACCGCAGTAAGACGTCCACGGCCTTACCAAACACATGCCGACAAACTCATTTCCATTTGACAATTGTTGACTATAAGAAATACAGACGAAAACATGCCATGAAATATTACCACCAAATGTAGATGGCTATTGAATTTTATATTCCCAATAAATCAAGGCTAAGTCACTTCCAATGTGACATTAAAATATTCACCAATACCTTTACCTACTGTCGGCCTTGAAGTGATGTTAATAAACCATGATGAGACCTGATAGTAATATAAGGTGCACTGCTAAATAATATCCAAAGCCAAAATATATCCAAATACATTAAAGTCAATTGCCACCTTAAAATGTCATGTATACTCAAGGACTTGTGTTGAGTAAAATAGGTTGATATACATGTTGATTTTAGTATGCCTTACACCCATGCCAAAAACACAATACCATATGCAAAGACAATTATCAATTGTTTACCTTTGACTAAAACCAAATTTCCACCTCATTGATACCATGTGCTATATAATATGTCCAATGGTATCCAAATTTTTTTGAAGAGATAAAGACTGATTTCATGTAAAGTTCACAAAGTTGTAAACACAATAATGATCAACCTGTAGAACACTAATTCATGCTAAGGTCATATAATTAAGTGCATCACTGAAATACAAATTGATAAACCAAAAAACATGTCACCAGATCAATAGAACAAAGAAGTTGTAACCAAAATACCTCAACCAAGATCAAATATCAACTGTGCCAATCAAATGCCATAAAAAGACCAACTGAGAAATGCTTCCAAGGCACCAACCCAGGGCAGTTTTGACATTAAGGAAAAATGCCACAGAAGAAGTCAAAAATATGTATGTATACATATATATTTTAATATTATAAATTCCAAATAAAACTAGATTAAATATACCAAACCCGGATCACTTAACAAAATTTAAATCCATGCTAATTATGAGTAGGCAGAACCTTTAAAGTTTGTAGGTTTTAATTTGAATTAAGTCAAACCCCCAATGTATGTGGGGAGGTGCCGACCAATATGGGAGAGGGTTGCACTGCTCCAAAGGCAACGCTCCCTCCATTTAGTGGAGGGCGCTGCCCTTGGGACAACCACACCCTCTCCTTTGTGGAGGCTGTGGGGGATTTAATCCCCCCCACCAAAATCATAAAATAAAAATTTAAACAATTTAATCCTTGAGAAATTCCATTCTACGAATGTCGTATGACACAAGAACATAAAATATTTTAAAATAAGCAAATAAATAAATATCTATATGTATTTGTATATACAATAATATATATATGCATATATATATATATATATATAATATATATATATATAAAATGTTTCAATTCCATAATCAAATTGGGAAGAAACTTACACGTAATTATTTTTAAAAAAATTGGGGAATTTTTTTTCGAAAAGGTTCATTTGAAATTTTTTGAGAAAGTCTTAATTTCCACAAGAGATTTCTAAAAACCAAAATTTCACATAATATTCTTAATTTCTCTATTGTTTCCTCTAGAATTTTCTATTTTTTAAAAAATGATTTCCCTACAGAGGTTTTCAATAATTTTACACAGAAGCCTTAAATAAAATTCCCTAAATCTCATATTGTTTTTCTGTGGCCTTTTCCAATGTTTTATCTATTAAATCCATAGAGGCTCTATGATGTTACTCTCTAATTTCACTGTAAAAATTTCCTATAGAGGCACTAAATTTACTTACGGCAAAACTACCAACACAGAAGCCTTAAAATTTCTCTCAAACAAATAAAAGCTTCTACTATAAATCTAGCGTGCATCAATATTTTCTAAAATAATTAATTTCCATTTAAAACTTAAACAATGACAAAGAATTCAAGAATGGAACCTGTTTCCAACAAAATTTCTGGAGTAAATGGAGTTTTTGGTGTGGAGCCTCCTCCAAAGCTTCTAGCAAAGCTTTTGCAGCTTCTTCCAAGCAACCAAATTTCCTGAGCACAATATTGATTCCAATACCACAGTAATATTTCCCAAACAAATCTAAGAATGCAAAATTCCCAACAATTTCCTACAATCCAAAATCCCTTTCCAATTTTTCCATAGCAAGCAAAATCTTCTTTTTTTTTTAACAAATTTATAACACAAAATATCTTGTGCCTTTGTTTCCTCACCCAAAGCCAAGATTCCCTCATGGAATTAATTTTCCCAACAACTCAAATTAATTAACTCAAACTTGTTGGAAAATAATAACATCAAGGAAAGTACATCCTATCGCACACGTAAAAATGATATAAAGCAAATCTAACATAAGAAAAAAACAAAGGTGTGTTATGTAATATTAGAAGAGTAGATACAAAAGTGGGTATATGAGACACTCAATTCAAGTTACTAAATGATCATTATATATAAGGTAATCTCCTTCCATTATCTACATATAATAAATAATTTACTTTATTTAATTTCCAACACAATCATTTACTAAGTCTTTCAAATTTATTCATCCACATAACCAAATAATTTTTATTTTTTTTAATTTTTTTTAATTTTTTATTAGACTGCAGGAATCGGGTAGCACGACCCCCTATAAACTGCAGTGCGCCTGGTAAACTTTTTAACGTGACCGGCGGTGCTGGCGCGACACGCCCTCCGGTACCATGGGGGTGGGGGAGACTAGACCTCGTGACCAATCTCCTGCAACAGGAAAGATTTAGCCAACCGAGCTAGGGCCCCAACCCCACATAACCAAATAATTATAAAACATAGATCAATTCCTAAAATTCCAATATAATATTTCTAGCTATAACATATCACACACAAATATTTAAATACATACATAAATATCCATATATATATAGATATCAAACCATAACATAAACATAGGTATACAGAAGCCCTAACCTCAATATTCATATGAATCCAACCATTAATCCACAAGAATTTACAACATACTAAAAATTAGCAAAATTCCAAAATCTACTTATGTACAAGGAGTACTAGATTATGATCATCTATGGGTAAGTGCACCAATCTGTGACACAATTTAGGTGCCAAATTGAAAAAACGATAAAAAAACCCCCAAAATAAGGTCTTTGGCGCATGTCAAATGTCTAAAAATACATTTGGTGTATGCCAAATTTGGTGTGTGCCAAATGTATTTCTAGACATAAAATGCAAAATTCGGGTTTGGAACCCTCATTTTATCTTCAACCCGTGGCTTGAGAAGGAAGATTTCAGGTCTGCAACTCATACTCTCCAAATCTCCTCCATTATTTACATCCTTAGCTTGCCATTTTCCATGAGAATGCCGCCAACACGTCAGAGAGGTAGAAGATTGCAAAGAGGTGTGTATTTTTATTCTATTTATTTTGAATTTGATTTGGAATGAAACTTTAAATAGATTTTTATAATAAAACTTTGTTCTAATTCTCAGGGAATGAATCTCCACCTCAAAACATTGAGAATTCACAATCACCCCCTCATCAAGAGCCTCCTATACAAGAACAACCTGAAACCCCTCCATCAATTCATAGGCATCCTCAAGGAACACAAGAAAATATTCAAAATCAAATTGAAAAGAATAAAAGAGACATTCAACAATTAATTGCAAGATTAACTGAACATGCCAAAACCCACCCTTATAGGAGAGGGATTGTTGAATCATTGAAGTCAATTTTAACTCATGTAGGAAAAATGAGCGATCAAATGAATTTTTGGTCAACTAAGAGATGAGATGAGGCAATTTTATGCTAATGGTTTGTCATATGCAGATGTCAAAAAACTAAAAATTAGCAAAGCCAAGTTGTGTGCCCTATTTAAAGACCCAAAAACCAATGAACCTTTGTTCCATGCATGCAGGAGGTTCCCCATCCATTGGTGCCACCATGATTTAATTAGAAACAAATTTTGGGAGCGGTGGTGGATGGTATTTGACCAACCTCCATGCAATAACCATGAGGTGCCGCAATAATTTTTGAGGAAACTGTATTGTGAGTTTTCCTCAATAAAATTCCAAACTCTTTTGACATCTTAGGCTTTCAGGGTAGAGGTGGGGGCTCCACACACGATAGACCTGTTGCACGACGTAATCCACAGTTGACACCGAGAGCCTTGGGAAGATCCATGGTGGAGCATGTCATTGTTCCTTCCATTGTTAAGGATAGTGTAGAGGTGGACATGATGAAGTGGATTGGCTCACTCACTTAGACCATTTTACAGTGTGTGAGTCCTCTAGTAGAGCCTGGTGTGGAGGAGACATGTAGGCCCCGAGCTCCACCCCACCATTGTGGTGCTTGTGGTGATGTTTGCATGTACGATTATCAAGGTGCTCATGATGCAGCTACACAACCTACGTCATTTGCAGATGCGATGGCTTTCACAGATGATATTCTGAATGATACATTCAGCATTGACACTTAGGTAAAATTTAGCAAGTTATTTTAATGTTGTTTATTAAAATATATTTTGAAATTTAAGAATAACTAAATTAGTAGTATTTTGATATGATGAAAATTCAAGGTTGCACTGTTCATGAGGGATGCTCGATTCCTCTAGACCCTTATAGGTATGCAACTAGTATTAAAGATATTATTATTGCATTTGAACAGTTGAATGTTATATTTGAATGTTTGTCTCATAACATGCTTTGGATTTCAAACAGTTTCCTGGTGCACCTTCTTCCTCCACACCTCGTGATTCATATCCTCAAACAATGTACACTCAAGTAGCCTTTATTCATTAATAGGGTTGTAAATCTATGTTAGCTAGTTTTCATAATTTTGTGTATATACAAATCTGAAAAATTGATGAGAAACATAAACATTGCATTCAAGTATTCCTTGATCGTGTCACATTATGTTCTCCTATATCAACATGATACCTGAGATATTGTTTCATTTGTAGTTGTTGACAAGAGATAGCCTTGTTGATGTTGGTGGCACGATGGACCATGGAGTTGATGCAACAATAGCTAGTTATGATCCATTGAGAGAGGTATGGAATAGATTAGTCGATTTGACATTATATTTTCTCTTTTATGGTCTATTATAGAAAATTTTAATGATAATTTTATGTAGTTTAATTTCTATCTTCATGGTTGCTACAGGTGGTTGTCACTCCAGATCATGGACATGGTGATGCTTTAAATGTGAATGATGACTATATGTATGCGGTAAGTGATTTTATTTTGTTATATGCCATTCCATAATTCAATTTCTATGTTTTAACAACTTTACTTTTAATCGTATCAGTTGAAGGTCTAGAGTGAAGAGAGGAGGAGTAGCGGGCATGTTCAAAAGACAAGACAAGCAACAGTCACTCCATCCATCCAAATTTTGAAGGCAACATGGGATCTATTTCCTTCCCCTAGAGGGAAATGACTATGTATTAGTGTTGTTTGTTGTATGCCTATGTGGCATTTTGGAACATATGTTTTGTACTATTGATATATATGTGATATTTTGTCCAAATGGCTCCTTTGTACTAAGCCTATATGGTTTTTTTGGATATATTTATATACTTTTATCAATATATATCATTGTATAGCCTTTCGGATTTTTGATTAAATAAACTCTTATTTTGCTACTGCCATTCTTGAATGATGTTATCATGCGTATCATGTAATTTGTATGCTTGAATGTTGTAGGCATGGATTTTGTTTACATCTAATGCTTAATTAATTACTGTTGAATGCTCAATAAGCCCCATCTAAAGTGGATTGTATAAGTAAGCTCCATTTGTGGTGGTTTGTATCCTTTGGAATGCTTCAATTACTTGTGCCTCACCGATGTAGAGGCAAGGAGGCTCAAAACCAATCAGTCTGACAACCTGCCTTCAAGGGGCTCCTAAAAAGATTAATACAACCTATTTTGAGTAATCTACACAACCTCAAAGCCCCATCAAACCAAACTCTTCATTCAACACCTTACCCAACAATCCACCCTTGTATCACTCTAATGCAAAGCCAAGGTGGAGAATACTCACAACAATGGAAATTTCAATTCTCAATCAAGAACTCTTCATAATGATTCAGCCTAATAGCCATCAACCCACCATCAATGGTCTCAACTCTTCAACCTTGCAAATGAACAAGACTCCACCAAGGCCCTACAAATACCATCAACATTCATACAATGAAAATTGAATTAATTGACAACAATCCCTAAGTTAGATTCATCAATTTTTCCAAAACTCACATTTGTGACTGGTTATTCTTGTAGTGCTCAAAACTTAGTTTTAGCTAGATTTCTCCCAACCTTTCCAAAACACTAGAAAATTACAAGATGGATTGAGATACCCTTTTCAGGGCTACACAACATACCAAAGAATCAGTGGTCTCTCTTTTGGACCGACATAGACTTTCAACACACCTAAGTTTCAATTTTGGCTTCACAATTAACCCTTTTTTTCCAAAGGGACCACCCTTCCAACTTTAGGTATCTATCCAAATGCCTTCGACAGTTTTAGGTCATGGTGCCAAACCTCAAATTTTGTCATTAGTTTGTGTCTACAGAGCCTCTAACTCACAAAACCCAAGAAACCCTCCTAAACCTTCACAAAATCAAGGGTTTTAAAGAAACATACAACTCTAGACCTCTATCAATACTTCCAAAGCCCAAAACACCTCAAAATACTTCTGCATGGACTCATCAAACCCTCACATAACCCTTACAGGCAATAATTCTTAAAAACCTCTCTTTGGTTCCTCACAAAAAGAAGGGTTTTAAAGAAACTCATAACTCTAGACCTCCCCCAATCCTTCCAAAGGTGCAAACACCCCACAATACCTCTGCCCTAGCTTAAAGGACACTCACAATCCCATTCTTTTCAGTATTTATCAGATTCAGTACTTGAGTTCCTTACTTTCATGGTGGTAACACCCCTGAACAACATTAGAACTTCACACCCCACTGAGTTTATTCATTCTCTCAGCCTCCAAAGTATCCATACACCAAAATAATCATGGTACAGGCCAATCCACCGAGCAACAGGGTCAGAACAGTAGGTTGATTGGCTAATGTGTCATGGTGTTGCCCTGAAAACCCCTAACACAGAAAATAAAGTAGTAACCAAGTTTGTTGATCCCACACACACCAACGGTGAATTTAAACCTTCAGAACAGATGTAAAGAGAGTAAAAACATATGCAATCAAGTATCCAAAGCCTCAAGTCATGATAGACTTGTATGGGCCTGTGCAAGGCAAAGAAAATTCAAGAAAACAAAGAAAACCAGTGATCAGCATTTTCAAGTATATTTTGTTATTAGAAATTGAACAAAATCAACCCTCAACTCGGGGTATTACAGAAATATATCTTGATACCACCTTCCAACTACCCCTTGAGCCAATCAACCACCATAACCACCCTTTGTTAGACTTCTAAGATGGCAATTTTCCAATTTTGCTCTTAATTACCATTCATTCACAACTTGATTTTGCAAATACCACCTAACTGACCTATTAAGCCTTTTAAATACAATTGCAAGGTATTTACATAGCATATAGAAATATAGAGAGCAAATACAATAAAAATTTTAACTAATGAATTGTAAAAAATGGACTTTTGTAGTTTATATTCATGTCATTGATTGCATTGCATTGCACATCTTTCAAAGTCAAAGCATTACTTCACTTTGCATAACTAATAACTAGGAGCAACTGCCAATTGCTTTAGCTTGTCATGGCATTCCATGAGACCACATTTCTTTGAGGCATATATTCAAATAGTTCATTCCCTTGTCTATGCTATGAAATTTTTCATATATGTCTACCAAAGCATTTTATCAAATAGTTCATTGCCTTCTTGCTATGGCTAAAAGCCTAAAACAGATGCTTTTGAACAAGCTATGGATGCTTGGAAAAAATCTAGGAAAGCATAATAGTAAGCAATAGCATAGACAAGCCATTGAACTTTTTCAAAAAATTCCTTAAAGAAAAGTGATCTCATGGTGATGGAATGCCATGAAAAGCCATAGAAAAGGCAGTGAATTGTTTGATAATATGCCTCAACTACTTGCATTTGACAACTTTGTCCTTGAGTGAAAATTCGCCACCATAGGAAAAAGCCTCTGAGATAGCAAAAACCAAGCAAGGTTATTATAGGTGGGCCCAACATGATCCCATAGTATTAAACGAGAAGTTTCTAGGCCTCACGATGTCCGAGTAATAGCATGTTGAAGTTCACAACCATTTTGCACTTTGGACCCTTAAGGGATTGATCCGGTTGAATGTAGCTCGAAGCGATTCTGCATGGTTAGGTGCAAAAGAAGACTGTGCCTAGCGTAAACATACCTATTCGGATGCGTTGGAATAGTTTGTTTGGTCACACGAGCTGCAGAATGAAAGTTGCACCACTTTGCAAATTTCAACTACTTGCATTTGACAACTTTTTCCCCGAGTGAAAATTCGCCAGCACAGGAAAATTCCTTTGATATAGTGAAAACCGAGAGAGGTTATTGTAGATGGGCCCAAAATGATCTTGTAGGATTAAACGAGAAGTTTTTAAGCATCATGATTTTTGAGTAATAGCATGTTGTATTTCATAGCCATTTTGCACTTTGGACCCTTAAGGGATCGATCCGGTTGAACGTAGCTCAGAGCGATTCCGCATGTTTAGGTGCAAAACAGGACCATGCCTAGTGTAAAAATACCTATTCAGATGCGTTAGAATAGTCTATTTGGTCACACAAGCTGCAAAACAAAAGTTGCACCACTTTGCAACTTTCAACTACTTGCATTTGACAACTTTTTCTCCGAGTGAAAATTCGCCAGCACAGGAAAATTCCTTTGATATAGTGAAAACCGAGAGAGGTTATTGTAGATGGGCCCAAAATGATCTTGTAGGATTAAATGAGAAGTTTTTAAGCATCATGATGTTCGAGTAATAGCATGCTGTATTTCATAGCCATTTTGCACTTTGGACCCTTAAGGGATCGATCCGGTTGAACGTAGCTCAGAGCGATTCCGCATGTTTAGGTGCAAAAGAGGACCATGCCTAGTGTAAAAATACCTATTCGGATGCGTTAGAATAGTCTATTTGGTCACACAAGCTGCAAAACAAAAGTTGCACCACTTTGCAACTTTCAACTACTTGCATTTGACAACTTTTTCCCCGAGTGAAAATTCACCAGCATAGGAAAATGCCTTTGAGATAGAAAAACCTGAGAGAGGTTATTGGAGATGGGCCCAGCATGATTTTGTCGGATTAGATGAGAAGTTTCTAAACATCACAATGTCTGAGTAATAGCATGCTGAATTTCGTAGCCATTTTTCACTTTGGACCCTTAAGGGATCGATCCGGTTGAACGTAGCTCAGAGCGATTCCACGTGTTTAGGTGCAAAAGAGGACCATGCCTAGAGTAAAAATACCTATTCAGATGCGTTGGAACAATCTGCTGGGTCACACAAGCTACAGAACAAAAGTTGCACCACTTTGCAACTTTCAACTACTTGCATTTAGCAACTTTTCCCCCAAGTAAAAATTCGCCAGCACAAGAAAATGCCTTTGAGATAGCAGAAACCAAGAGAGGTTATTGTAGATGGGCCCAATGTGATCTTGTAGGATCATATGAGAAGTTTCTAAGTGTCACGATGTCCGAGTAATATCATGCTGAATTTTGCAGCCATTTTGCACTTTGAACCCTTAAGGGATCGATCCGCTTGGATGTAACTCAGAGCGATTCCGCGTGTTAAGGTGCAAAAAAGGACCATTCTTAGCATAAAAATACCTATTAGGATGCATTGGAATAGTCTGTTTAGTCACACGAGCTGCAAAACAAAAGTTGCACCACTTTGCAACTTTCAACTACTTGCATTTGACAACTTTTTCCTCAAGTGACAATTCGCCAGCATAGGAAAATGACTTCGAGATAGCGAAAACTGAGAGAGGTTATTGTAGATGGGCCCAACATGAACTCATAGGTTTAGAAAAGAAGTTTTTAAGCATCACGGTGTCCGAGTAATAGCATGCTAAATTTCTCAGCCATTTTGCACTTTGGACCCTTAAGGGATCGATCTGGTTGAACGTAGCTCGGAGAGATTCCACATGTTTAGGTGTGAAAAGGGACCATGCCTAGCGTAAAAATACCCACTCGGACGCATTGGAACAGTTTTTTTGGTCATACGAGCTACAAAACGAAAGTTGCACCACTTTGCAACTTTCAACTACTTGCATTTGACAACTTTTTCCCCGAGTGAAAATTCGTCAGCACAAGAAAATGCCTTCGAGATAGAAAAAACTGAGAGAGGTTATTGTATATGGGCCCAACATGAACTCATAGGTTTAGATGAGAAGTTTCTAAGCATCATGGTGTCCGAGTAATAGCATGCTGAATTTCACAACCATTTTGCACATTGGACCCTTAAGGGATCGATCCAGTTGAACGTAGCTCAGGGCAATTCCGCGTATTTAGGTGTGAAAGAGGACCATTCCTAGTGTAAACCTACCCACCTAGACATGTTGGAATATTTTTTTTGGTCACACGAGCTACAGAACAAAATTTGCACCACTTTGCAACTTTCAACTACTTGCACTTGACAACTTTTTCCTCGAGTGGAAATTCGCCACCATAGGAAAAATCCTCCAAGATAGAGAAAACCGAGAAAGGTTATTATAGAGGGGCCCAACATGAACTCATCAGTTTAGACGAGAAGTTTCTAAGCATCACGGTGCCTAAGTAATAGCATGTTGAATTTTGCAGCCATTTTGCACTTTGGACCCTTAAGGGATCGATCCGGTTGAACGTAGCTCAGAGTGATTGTGCATGTTTAGGTGTCAAAGAGGACCATTCCTAGCGTAAACGTACCCACCCAAATGCATTGGAATAGTTTTTTTGGTCACACGAGCTACAAAACGAAAGTTGCACCACTTTGCAACTTTCAACTACTTGCATTTGACAACTTTTTCCTCGAGTGAAAATTTGCCACCATAGGAAAAAGCCTCTGAGATAGCAAAATCCATGAAAGGTTATTGTAGAGGGGCCCAATGTGAACTCATAGGTTCAAATAGATATTTTGTAATCACCACGGTTTATGAGTAATACCTTGTCAAATAATGTTACCCTTTTGCACTTTGCACCCTTAAGGGATCGAGTCAGTTGAACCATAGTAGTTGTTTTGTTGAATGTCATACTCTAAGGTATGTTAGAGATGACCTAGGTTGCATTGATTTCTCTAAGGCATACGCTGTCCCTACCTTGTCACTTCATCAAAGGACAATAGATTTAAAGGGAGGTTATTCATTAAGAGAAGCATCATGAATGTATGAACACAAGGGAACTATGAAGGGTCACTGTACATGGCAATGTGCAAAAGAAAAGGACAGATTAGAAATGAGTAGTGATCAGTTGTTAAGTACAGTGAGTGTATGATTATAAAGTGCTTGAAAATAAAATTCACTCACCGCAGTCAATGTCCTATGACTATCAAGTCTATGTCAGTCAGTGTCTAAAGACTCCAAGAGCTATGGTTGTCTATGCAACAATAGGTCCTTATGAATGTGGAGTCTTCAAAAAATATAGTAAGTCAATGACAAATATTACAATAGTGATGGAGGAACATCTTGAAAATCCTCCCATTTGTTAATACTTGTAGCAATACATGTAGGGAAATAATCCTCCCATTTCCAACACAAATCATGAAATATATTGTACTTGAGAAAAGGACAAAAGGAGTTGTTGCCCAGTTTCTTTTTTCCATTCCACCTCAACTGGCCCAACTATTTTCATTCCAAAATGGTTCAAAACATGTACATCCCCTACTCCCTATCAAACACATGGGTAGTAGCCTCGCTGTGGTTGTGTAGTATCATAGGAATTTGGTCCACAAAAAACTTGCAAAAGCCTCTCAATCTTAGACATAGACTCACATAAAAATCATTAAAAGAGCAATAACTAAATCATGTCAGTCATACAACTGACGAGACCTAATATCACCTTCATGCATGCTAGATAAGGAGGTCGATTGAAGGTCCTACAATGGTGATGTGCCCCTTCCCTACTTTATCATTTCTCGGTGACCCTACATATAAATTTCAAATATATCACTGAGAGGCTTAACATAAAACGTGTAGCATATAAGAATCCGATAAATCTAGGAGATGGAAAAGAAAGAGAAGATTGACAACCAAAAAATGCACTAGTAACCGATGTTTCTCATACCACTGAACACTTGCACCAACAACCGATGTTCTTTTCTTATATACTTTGACAAATTTCAGTATTACCTATAGTCACAATTAGAAAAGGATCAATGATAGTCGTAAATGCATATGACATCAAACAATAATCGTGAAAAAGCCTTATTGCAAGGTGTTGGCCCAAAAGAGTGATCAATAACATGGCTTTACAAATTCAATGTGCATACTTACAAATCAATCCAGAGAACCATCTGGGTCTGCTCTAGTCTTTATTGTGTCGAGTATTTCCTTGTGGTCAGACTCACACACTTTCCACAAGTTCTTGTTCGCAGGTCTACCCTTATATTTGATGAAATGAACGTTGGTGGCGACGACAAGGTTCGAATAGTGAAGAATTTTTCGATGCATGTTGAAGTCCTCAAACAACCAAGCTGCAACATTCTTAACTGGATACCTTTGAAGCCATGTTCTAGTAACAACCACTGAACCTGTAGGATATTCTATGTTTTCTCCGTCTATAGCTGGGGACTCCAATTTCTTTTTGGCCTCGATACAATGACACATGTAATAATCTATACCCTCTTCATTATCTTCATTTGCAATTACCACATAAACATGCTCTGCAATGATATGTTCATCTTGTTAGATTTATTTACCGAGCAACATAATAAAACTTGTAAGTAAGATATATTACCTGGTTCTAGTAGGTCTGATACATGATCAAAGTCAATGGATGATTGCATCTCCATGATTTGTAGAGCCATCGGGAGCTGATAAGTGTCAAGTGGGGTTAGAATTCTTATAGACCATTCATCAACCCACTCTGTTGACTCACAATCATTCCATGATTGAAGTGTACATGCATAAAAAAAGCATGCCATCTTCCTTGTATGGATAGTCCATGTACCTACATTGGAGCTTCTAAAAGAGTGTAGCTCGCTTGATCTTGTTAGTGTACAACAATCCTCATATTTTGCAATGTTAGTATCATCTACTAAATGAAAAAATCTATGAACTAAAGAATTGCCTTCACTACCTGTACCCATTGAACCATTTCACCACTGGACAATTGATCTTGCATCTGTCAACTTTACATTGTTTGTGTACTTTAACTTTTCTTGTGCTAGGGCTCTTTTGATACATGCACCTATTCCATCATGCTCCCCATTTCCATGCCCATCCTCTAATAAGTTCCACATATGTTGAACACCACTAATCCTATGCATCCTACTCAACCAGTAAAACATTCTGGCGTTCTTGAATTATGATTTACAATTATCTGACCATATGATATGTTGATTAAATGGTATGCCCCTACTAGCCAGATCGGCATAGAACATATGAAAGCAACCTTGAACAAAATTTGTAGACTGTGTGCGATCATCATCGATGTAAAAGTGATACTCCCTCAATACTTTCCTATTTTCCTTTGTACTATCATTTGCATGAATGAATGATATATGTACAAATATAGAAACCTACATAGAGTTGTAGTATTATGATTGCACCTCATTCTATGGTTGTAGTGTGTAGTTCTAAGCAAAGCCAACAACTGAAACGATATGATGAAGTGGAAATGTGTCCTTGCATAACTTGAACTGTGAGTCCAACCATTGTGCTCTGTGTGTATTCATTGCATAATCATAAACCACCGGATCACGAAAAATTCCCATAAACTGATACATTGGAATCTTATCACTAACCAATTCACACTTCTTTGATTCTTTCCCATCTTTTAGACTATATGCCACTGTCGTATATTTTCCAAATTCCACAATTTTGTCTCCAATTGTGTGTGTACAAGCCATGTGTTGGAAAATTGGAAAATGTTGCATGCCACCACAATGATCACATGTGCCATCCAAACATGATTTTTTGTAAAAAAAATTGACCATCCTCTCTTTCACATAAAATGGCAGACAAAAATTTCCTTGACGATTTAGGTGGAGGCATTATGTTACATTCCTACAAAACATTGTCAGTATGCATAGCTACACATATACATCATAATGGTTAGAAAAATCAATATGAAACCTACAACAACAAGTAGTGCGTGTGTGATTTATTTTGACATAAAAATGCTTTAGCATTTCAAAATACCTTTGACATATTTTAATTTCAGGAAACTTTTGTACAAAATCAGCAAAAAATTGCGTTTGAGTGGTATCCAAATAATGCATTGGATGTGGCTCACAATTTATACTACCAATTCTCCTTCTTAAAACATCTCTTTGATTAGGATAGGTCCTTGTGTTATCCTTCCAAAAATTCACAATTAAAGATCTCATCAAGCCTTGAGCAATTCTTGTGTCTTTCCATGGCACTCTACCCAAAAATGCCCATAAATCATTGCTATTTGGATCCTCCACTCTTTCATGCCTTCCTTTGGCTCTCATTAGAGATGATCTACTTATTTTAAAAGACTTACTTGCCTTTGTAAGGTTCACCTTGTTCCTTTGTTTGACTGCTTAACAGTGTTGTTGTCATCACACGTCGCATGGCACAACTATCCTTCATGCGTGAGGTGGAACCCAAGCTCTCGTATGCACTCATCAAGTTCCTTACAATTGAATTTTCACTTGAGTCATTCAAAAATCTTAGCCCAAGAGCCTTCATGGTGGGCCTAAATTTGAGTTGCCTCATCATTTCAACAAATAGTTGGCATCTTCCACCCTCACTTAGCTTCACAAAAAACAAACTCCATATCCTTTCTGCATATCTTTGACATGTACATTTTGAAATATTATTAGGCATCCATTTCAAAACATTGGAATCAATATCAATAAAAAATGTAGGTTTTCTATGAAAAAATCTAGGAGGAGTTCTCAAATGTAAATTTGTGTCAATATTTGGAAGGTCAACAACATCAAGGATAGATCGTGTACCTTCAATTGGAGGTGCAATTGATGACATACCTTGAGATTTACATGTAAATGATTTTGTATCTCCAACTTGAGATGTCATTTGTGGAGTTCCTTCAAATAGAGATGTGTTTGCTAATGTACTTTCAAAATGCAATGTTTTTGATGGTGTGTCTTCAATTGGAGATGTGATTTCCGATGTACCTGGAAAACCACATGTTGTTGTCAATGTGTCTTCAACTGGAGATGTGCATTGAGCTTCACCTATGGTTGATGATGTGCCCCCAACTTATGTATTCATTCCTGTCCTTCCACGAACTTTCCTCATTCGTGCCCTTTGTTTTGCCAATTTCACATCTCTCTTAGATTGAACATAAGTTTGTGACTGTATGGGCTGCAATTCCTTTGCTTCACAAGCTACATGTTTTGATTCTCTTCTCCTTGCATTTTTAACTACACGCTCTTCTGGTGTTAGAGGCTTCGGTCATTTCCTCGGCATGACCTTGAATGCTACATGTCCACAAACACACATAGAACAAAAGTAAGTAATGCATTTTACAAAAAAATTGATGCAGAGAGGGGTGGAAACCATTCAATATAGCAAATCAATGAGAATCACAAACCTAGCGTATAAATTGCTGCCACCTAAATAAAAACTAGAGACTCTTGTGTATATTTTTCTCAAAACCAAATTTTTGATTCTCAACAAAGTCATGAAGAATATGGATTCAAAGAAGGGTTTGTGATGCTATATCTTATCATTATTCACTATTTCTTTGGCAATGAGGTTTTCCAAATTAGTTGGAAAAATAATGAAATACAGTGAATTCCACTAGCCATGCTAGAAATGGACTACTAGAAGCAATGAAAATAGAATTCATAAGTAAATTTATGTTAAGTAAATGTCATTTTTTTTATATTTTTTGTTCTTAACTCATAAAAATTGAACTTTTTTATGCAAATCTAAAAATTGAACTTTTTTATACAAATCCCATCTAATTCAATGTTGAATTCTAAGTCCAATTGTTATGATTAATAAAATCATTAAGGAAATTTAGTTTATATTGTAAAAAATAAACAAATATACTAAAGACAAACATTTCAATTTACCAAAATTAATATATTACCTCAGATAATGTAAAATGATGTAGAAACTTCAAAATATCTTCTTCTACATTGTCTACCATGTAGATTCATGGTAAAAAGGTGATGGATCAAGCATAGATTGGTACAATATGAAGTCAACTTCAGAAAAAAAGGAATTTTTGACTTGAATAAAGTGCTGAACCAGACAAACACAGGAGAATGTGGGCCTAAATCATGAGGTCAACCCTTATTTTTACCGTTTCAAGGTAAAACCCATTTTGCGCTCGCCAAATATGTTACTCTGAAAAGGAGAGACTTCAGAGAGAGGGAGTCAAAGTGGGAGAGAGGGGGTGGGAGGTAAGTGAGGCCTGACAAAGAGGTATTGTGACATATGTGAGGCTTAATCCCTCAACCCTTAAACCCTAATCCATAGAGACAAAGAGAGGGAGGGAGATGGAGTGGGAGGGAGACACCCGAGAGAGAAGGAGAGGGAGACAAAGTGGGAGAGAGGGGGTGGGAAAGAGATACCTAAGAGAGTAGGAGAGAGAGGGAGTGAGAGATAGAGGGATGGGAGAGATACAAGGAGTGAAAGAGAGAGAGACTTGAGAGATAGAGAGGGGGTGGGAGGGAGAGGGAGTACTCAAGATAGAGGGATTCGAGAGAGATGGAGGGGGTGGGGGCAGATACATGAGATAAAGGGGGAGAGAGAGTGGGAGGTAGATGTGAGAGAGATAGATGGATTGAGTGAGTGAGAGAGAGACCTGAGAGAGGGAGAGGTGGTGGTATGGAGAGACTTGAAATAGAGAGAGAGAGGGAGGGAGGGGGAGAGAGACAGAGGGATGGAGGGTTAAGGGTAGAGGGTATAGGGTTTAATGGTTTAGGGTTTAAGGGTTAAGGGTTTAGGGTTTAGGCTAGAGGGGAGAGATATAGAGGGAGTGAGTGAGTGTGTGAGAAAGAAAGACCTAAGATAGAGGGAGGGAGTGAGTGAGTGAGTGAGAGACCTAATATTCCCTCTCTAGTTTTCTCTACCTAGTTGTCCCTCTACACCTATTTCTCTCTCCTTACCTCTCTACTCTCTATCTCACCACTCTCTCCATCTCACTCTCCGTCCTTCCCTCTCTCCCTCCTATCCATCCCTCTCTCCTTCCATCTCTACCTACCTCTCACTCCACTACCTACCACTCTCTCCCTCACCCATATTTCTCTCTTACTCTCTCCTTCCCTCTCTACTCTATATCTCCCCCCCCTTCCCTATCTAATCTATTTCTCTCTCTCCCCCTTCCTCTGTCCCCTCATTTTATCTCCTCTCTCTGTCCCCCTCTCACACACACTCACCTTAATCTCCTCCTTTCCTCTCCCACCATCCCTCCACTCTCCACTTCTCTCTATCTATCATCTCTCTCTACATCTCCTTCCCTCTATATTTATCTTTATCTCCCCTCCCCCTCTCTTTACCCACTCCTCCCTCCATCACTATATCTCAATCGTGTCTCCTCTCTCTCTCTCTCTCACACACACACACACACACACAAACACCTCTATCTCCTCCCTACTTGTCCCTCCCTCCCCTCTCTAATTATCTCTATCTCTCCTCTCTCTACATCTCCTACCCTCTCTACCTATATTTATCTCCCCTATCCCTTTTTTTACCTACCTCTCCCTTCATCACTCTGTATCTCACCTATGTTCCCCTACCTACCTAGGGTTGAGGTATTAAGGGTCAAGGGTTGATAATTGAGGGTTGAGGGTTTAATTTATAGGGTAGAGGGTAGAGGGTAGAGGGTTTAAGGTATTTAAGGGTTGAGGGTTGAGGGTTGAGGGTTGAGGGTTGAGGGTTGAGGGTTGAGGGTTGAGGGTTGAAGGTAGAGGGTAGAGGGTAGAGGGTAGAGGGTAGAGGGTTTAAGGATCAAGGGATTAAGGGTTGAGGGTTGAGGGATTAGGGTATAGATTTTACTTGGGTTTAAGGGTTTAAGGTTTGAGGGTATAGGGTTGATGGTAGAGGGTATTGTGTTTAAAGTAGAGGGTATTGAGGTGAGGGTTGAGAAATACTTGAGAGAGGGAGAGGGGGTAGTAGGGAGAGAATTGAGAGAGAGAGGGAGGGAGAGGAGTGGGAGAGAGATAAAGAGTAGAGGGTAGAGGGTTTTAAGGGTAGAGGGGAGAGAGATTGAGGGAGTGAGTGAGTGAGTGAGTGAGAGACCTAAGAGAGAGAGGGGGGTAGTCTAGGGAGAGTCTATATATCTCCCCTCCCTCTCTCTCAAGTCTCTCCCTCCTAACCCCTCTCCCTCTCTCAATTATCTCTCTCTCAGTCACTCCCTCTATCTTTATCCCCTCTATCCTTAACCCTTAAACATTGAACCCTCTACCCTCTACCCTTAACCATCCCACCCTCTTTCTTTCTCCCAAGTCTCTCTCTCCTACCGCCTCTCCCTCTCTTAGGTATCTCTCACTCACTCACTCACTCCCTCTATCTTTCTCCCCTCTACCCTTAACCCTTAATCCTTTATCCTTAACCCTTAAAACCTAAACCATTAAACCCTTTTACCCTCTACCCTTAACCCTAAACCCTAAACCCTTAACCCTTAAACCCTAAACCCTCTACCCTATACCCTTAACCCTCCATCCCTCTATCTCTCTCCAACACCCTACATTCCTCTCTCTCTCTCAACCCTCTCCCTCCTACCCCCTCTCCCCCTATCCCTCTCTTAGGTCTCTTTCTCAGTCACTCCCTCTATCTCTCTCTCCTCTACCCTTAAGCCTAAACCCTAAACCCTAAACCCTTAAACCTTAAACTCTCTACCCTCTACCCTTAACCATGCCTCCCTCTATCTCTCTCCCACTCCCTCCCTCTCTCTCTCAAGTATCTTCCTCCTAACCCCTCTCCCTCTTTCAGGTAGAGGGTAGAGGGGAGAGACAAAGGAAGTGACTAAGAGAGAGACAGTTGAGAGAGGGAGAGGGTTGAGAGAGAGATGGAGAGTGGGAGAGAGATAGAGGGAGGGAGGGTAGAAGGTTTAAGGGTTTATGGTTTAGGGTTAAGGGTAGAGGGGAGAGAGAGATGGAGTGAGTGAGAGAGAGACCTGAGAGAGGGAGAGGGGGTAGGAGGGAGAGTCTTGAGAGAGAGAGGGAGGGAGGGAGTGGGAGAGAGA